>MCJB01004891.1:43824-106540 GCA_002018475.1 Nicotiana obtusifolia
GTGGGGGCGCAGGAGGAATGGGTAATCGCGAATCAAAATAGAACTTAAAATAGAACTTAGCCGGTACCTTTATTTGACCTTTCAAAATGGGGGGAATTATTTCATTAAATTAAGAGATTGCAGGAAATTTTTGGTGAAACTCTTTAGACCACACTTACAAAGTGTAGCTTTTAGGTTTAAGAAATAGCAACGGTTAAAAAGTGTTATAATATAGGTGACTAAGTGTTGTCAAATATTTTGTGATTCGACAACATTGAAGGAGCGTGCTCTTTACTTTTTTAAAGCACTTTTTGAAGCGTAGCCTAAACATCGTAGCCAAAACTCAGAGACAAAGGTCACCCCAAGAAAAATGTCCCCTTAGATGCTTTTGGGAACACTTTTCCAGCGTCGCCTAAAGTTAGTGTTGCCGTAGACCAAATTTGTTGTGGTGAGAGAAGTTCATATTCCTGAATTTATGTACATTATCCTAGTCTCATAAGTTATCATATTCTCCCTTATCGGGACTTTATATTCAGTTAAGTATTGTCTTCTTCCAGTCAAGAGAGCAGAGTGTCTATATAGGGCAGTATTATAAAATTTTCACCACCATCAAGCTATAATCGGTGGGCAGGACCCTATAGGGTAGTATTACAATATTTTCACTACTATAGAGCTATAATTGGTGGGTAGGCCCCTATTGGGAAACCTCAAATCAGATGTTAAGTTATATACCAAGCCTACTATGTCCGAGGGCTTATGAGCGAGCCCATAATGGCCGAGAAACAAAGCATAGTATAGTCGAGCGCCTGTGAGCGAGCCTACTATGGCAGAGTAGTAATAGGTACCGAACCATATAGAGTCGGATAACTATTTTACTTACTATATTGAGAGAGTTGAGTCAGTATCAGCAGGTAAGCATATCTTCAGATTGTCTTTGACTCCCAGTTACTTTCAATTATTATATTATCAGTTATGTCTCAGCTTTCAGTTATGTTATTGTCTTACATACTCAGTATATCATATTCTACTGACGACCCTTTTACTAGGGACGCTGCATTTCATGCCTATAGGTCCTGATAGAAAGCTGGATAGACCTTCTCAACAGATATAGTCAAACATCAGCTTGGTTGGTAGGCTCCACTCCCTCGGAGTTACCAGGTCTAGACCTTGGAGTCTATTTTTTTATACAAGTTTGATGGATCAGTCTGGGCCCTATCCCGACCATGATACAATCATCTCTAGAGGCTTGTAGATGAGTTCTGTATATTTTGTATATCAATAGATGATCATGACGGCTTCATCGGCCTTCATAGTTATATGTATCAGCTTTTGGGTATGTTTATCCCTTAGATGAGAGAGACGATATTTTTAGATGATTTAGAATATGGCTTCATCGCCCTAAGATGAGGGTTACCCCTCCAGAGTTCACAATTACAAAGTGGTAAGCTCGGGCCGAGCATGGCACTGGGTGCCGGCCTCACCTCTTAAGGTCTGGGTCATGAAAAACTTTGTATCAGAGCAATTAATCCTAGGGAGTCTACCAGTTATGTCTAGTAGAGCCCTGTTTATAGATGTGTTTTGCACCACATTATATAAATAGGAAGCTACAAGGCCTTTTGGAGTGTATTACCCTTCTTTCAAATCCAAATCGTGCTATAGAGCTGAGTCATAAGAGTTCGAGCCAAGACTTATGTTTGCTAATGATATAAAGATATTTTTAATTCAAAAAATTACAGTTAGCCAGAGGGCTAATATAGTAGCAGGTAAGGTCATTAGTAGAGAGTGAATTCTTGACGACATGGCCCTGTTTGAGGCCCTATTAGATCGTGCATACTAGATGGTGCACTCTAGAATAGTACAGTCAGATATGAATACTAGAACGTTCAGAAACAAAGAAGACATGTAGTGGAATCCTAGAAGGGATAAATATTTACCTTAGTATGACTCCCGCCCCTAGTAAAAAGAGAATATTAGGCGACCTGAAGAGCCGGTGAGATGGGCCAAGGGGAGATAAAAGTGAAAGAATATTTTGTTGAAGTTTTCAGAATATGGTAATAGACAGAGATATTAGCAGGAGAGTAAGAAGAGAGTGATAAAAGTGTGATAAAAGTAAATCATACTATGACAGGAGTACAAAGTCTATAGTCATGTAAAGAAAAAGACAAGAGGTGACAAGCCTTGAAACTATAAAAGAGTATATGCCATAAAGTCATATCCTTATTTCGACAAATGAGTTGGTGACTCCAATATAATTACTAAAAGGCTAAGTTGGACCCTCGGAGTAATAGAAATTAGTATGGGCTAGTAAACAAGAAAATAAAATCAAACATGATTTAGGGAGTGAAGGATTTGATAATAGTCGGAAAACACTTCCCTAAAGGAAGCATTGTGAGTAGAGTTAGGCTTAAGGAACTAAGTGTGCCAGTTACACTAGGCGTCACTCTCGTGCATAAGAAATTAAGTTATCCTTGGTACCGAAGGGTTACAACAAGGCATGTTAGAGTCGGCGAAGATGTGAAGAGACGCCAAAGATGAAGAATTAAAACATTTATAGGTAAATCTTCATAGCATTAAATACTAGTACTCCCCTAAAGGGGGAAGACGGTGTGATATATTATTAAGTCGTAGTTATATAGTTCAAGAAACTATGGAATAATAAATAAAGAGTGCAGTAAAAAGGCGAAAGGAATGAGATTGCATTTATTCAGATTTATTACGATTCCCCAACATCATGCAACAGTAAGGGTTCCCGTCCAGGATGTTATTGATAAATAAGTGTGAATGGACACTTGATACATTAGGAGCCATAACCCATTAGAGGTTAGCAGAATATAAATATGAGCATGAACTGACGAGTAGTTAGTAGTTGATTCCGGAAGAGACCAGTTATGGCTATAGAAGAGGTCTCAAATAAATCAACAAATTGTGGAAGATAAACTTAGTGAAACCCAGCACAGGAAATTCAGCCTCACAGATATGACATCGTAATCCTTGAGAACTATTCAGATAGGAGTTGGGTAGTTAAAGGTACCATATAAGTATTACAGAAATAAAAGAGAGTGCCACTGGGGAGATAGCCAAAATGTTAGTTAAGAAGTAACCCTGGAGCACAAGGGCGAGAGGTATGTAACTAAGGATAATAATAGGCGAGTAAGTACATCAAAATTTTTGTCGGGTATACGATGTAAAAAGCTCCTGGCTTTACATGAGTCAGAGGGTCTTCCCTAAGTGCTACAATGAAAGACTAGCGAGGTAATAAGGAAGAAGGCTTCAATATAAGCATAGTGAGCTAAAAAAGAAATGATCTTGTAACAACAGTCTCACTACAACATTGTTTGGACTCCATTATAAAGTGGCACCTACCGTGACTAAGGAATGGGAAGTAAAACCAAAAGTAATATTCGAGATCATATGAGTTGCACGAAATTCCAATAAGTGTGGGAACTAAGATATGCCAAGCATTCACGCAACAAGTGGCAGAACGGCTAGGAAAAGTAATTGCTTACTTTTAAAGAAAGCTGAGAAGACATGAATGAAATTATTCGATCAATGACCCAGAGTTAGTTACATGAGGAAGATAATAAGATGCTTAGGGGCCCTCCTAATACGGAAGAAGTTCAAAAGGTAATTTTCAGCGAACACACTTAAGAGTTCGGAGTATTATCCATGCAGCATACATATTGGTATTCTTACAGCTATAGGAAACTCCAATATAAGTTAAAACAAAGAGTTGAGTCCACCTCATAGACAAAGGCTTGAATAGTTAGAAGATTATATTACCATAGCGTTCACGAAGGCGAAAGTAATAACTAATACCCTGAGCCGCAGATCGGAAGATAGCTTAAGCTTACATAAAGGCTGAGAGAGAAAACTAAAGAGTTACATCAGCTAAGTGGATCAGGAGTCTTAATATTAGACCCAGATAGTTATAGAAATCGTGATACAAAACACTGCAGAATCACTCTTAATATCAGAGGTACAAGAAAGATAGAACAACAACCATATTCTATAACGACTCTATGATAAAGCTAGTTAGAAGTGTACCAACCTCATAAGAAGTCAGTATGAAGCTCCTGCCGGGTTGTGTACGCATCAGAGGTGCATGTATTATAGTAGAGCTTTAAGGTGAAGATGTGAATTCCACCAATGTGGAAGGGAGGTTATAAAAGTGACAGAAGATACAATGCATTATTTAAAGGAAAGTAAGGTAAAGGTAAAGAAGGTAAGAGATACTCAAGTGAAGAAGGTTGTCAATTGTCCAGACATCAGATAAAGGGCTAGAAGCATCGTGATTCAGTATCTAGAAATGATAGTGGTGTCGTCAGTAGCATATCTTCCATCCTATGGTTTTCTAGGTACCGAGAGGTCTAGCTAAGACTACAAAGAAGAGTTAGAGGCGACGTGATGTCTCTCTTGAGGTTCCAGAATATCATAACGAAATCTATAGTGCTAGCAAGTTAAAGGAAGGTTGAGAGTACTATAAATAGATATGTGTAGGTCGCAAGCTAAAGTATGGCAGAGCGACAAGTGTGGGTAGACAAGAGAAAGGCGGTGAGAAGGTGACAAGAATAGGTAAGGCATCGGATTAAGCCCATCAAACAAGAGAGCTGATGATTTCTGTAAGATATATAAAGCTCAGTATAGCCTGAATGAACTCAGAGGAGTCTAAGAGTAAGAGAATTTAGAATAGATGGAATGTTACCTTGGTAGTAAAATAAGGGTGTAATTGCGTTATATAATGGGATGACATTTTGGCCTTTGATTGAGTAATGATTAAAAACAAAGGGGATTTCATGAATTTCACGGGGTTAGGATACCCCCATAAGATGAACCATGTTAGGATGCCATGAAATACTGTTATTGAAGTATAGTATCATTCCTAGGTGAATCAAGCATATAACTTCTGATGTTCCTCAATGGAATGCGAGCCCTAGTGACAATGTATTACGTAAGAGGTTTCAAGTTATCAGTGGTAGATTATACATAAACATAAAGGTGAATAAACAATAGATGGATAAAAGTTCCAAAGTATGAGATGAGATTTGGTTGTCATTCTTAAGATGAACAGTAATGAGAAAGCATTAAAGGACTAGATTTATACACATAGGATAAGCAGTGAGAGAGTAACTTGGAGTTGGGTAGCAGACATCGGCAATAATAAAACTGAAGAAGTGTTTGGGTACAGTATGACCTACCTAGATGCAGTAAAGCCATATGGATAGATAACCGAGGCTAAGAAACAGAAAATATCAATAGTCATAAGTTCAACAAAGTACCAAGCGAGGAACTTTAATATACCTATAGATGCCTAGAGGGACAACTTGCCATAGTTCTGTATATATTTATAAAGTGAGGCCTATAGATTGGCTAAAAGCCCAAGGAAATGGGAGAGAAGAGTTGCATAGGCGCGTACAAGGACAAAGTCATACAGGCTGTGTGGCAGAAGGTAGCAACAGTTACGAGATTGGAAGAATTCCGATTACAGGTTGTGGTGTTAGAAAGATGCCTAAAGGGGGGGAATGCCCTGGCCTTTGGTTTTATTCACAGAATAGTTACCTAGATGACAAGGATAGTATTAATGTATTCATAAGAGCTATAAGTTATGAGACTGATAAGAGCATTAGTCAATATTCGAGAATAAATGTTCCAAAGGGGGGAATAATGCTACACCCCATGCTTTCGTACGCGATAGTACGTCCTAAGTCAATTGATGTAAGCTCAAAAATGAGATCGTCTTTGAAAGTCCATAAAATAAGCTAAACATGTTACTTGGAGGTTACAAATACCTAAGATCATTAACTACAAGTACCAAGAGGGTTGGAAGGTTTAGAAGCTAAAGGAATCGAAGACAATAGGGTTCGTCGAAAGTCGATAAGTTGGGAATGTTATAACATATACTTTTGGGGTGAGACTAGGGTGCTTAGCATAATAAGGAGGTTATGTTATGGGTTATTTTAGTTGTATGATAGTCGTGTGTTATGTTTTTAAGTCAAGCGAGTTGTGGAACAAAAGTTGGAATAGGTCAACACAAGTTACGTTCATAAATGTGCTGAAACATAGGTAAAAGGTAGCTGAGCTTTTCTCCTAATATACTTGGAATTACAAGGTGATATATCTAACAAATTGAAGATCTATGTGTCTAGTTTCTAACGCATTAAACCATTCTTCAATAAAACATTGGAGTTGAGAGATATTCGTGTTTTCGCGAGACTGCGCAAGCAGCTCCCAATGGGACCCACTTAGCCGGTGGTCGACCTACTTCATATTAAAAACGATTTGGACGATTTTATTTCTTATTTTTTATCCCAACCTCGTCCCTACACTCCTTCTAACCGTCCTACATAGATACCATAAGTTTTTGAAGTGATTCCAAAGTGATTAAACCATATTTCAACATCAAGTTAGATCTAGTGAAAAACAACACCTCTTTGAGGTTGTCTTGTCAATAAGGACAATTGTCGGCTGTGTTTGGCTTATATTTGAAGTTACTGCTACTATCTAAGGATATTATAACAGCCTAATAATTGTTCTCAAGCTTTCTTGTATGTTGATTAAGTTGTTAGGATGATAAACTACAAGATAATACTTGGATTAGCTTGAGATGTTGTTATTCTTAATGGATTGATTTGAAAGTTGCTCTTTTTAAGTGGCTGGAAATTATGGAAAATAAGTTGGCTATGATATTTTTAGTATGATTATGTTGGTTTACATGTCAATTTTTTGAGGAAATTGGTAACTAGAAAAGGAAATGGTTGTAAAGCACTTGGAAGATGTCGACAGTGATATTATCTTGTGTTGGGCTATTTTGGGTGACTTTAAAATTGAGTAGAAGGCTGTAAATCCTTGAAAAGGTATTTGTTATTACACTGAATATATTAATAAGTTGAAGAATGAATGATATCGGGGTTGAAGGGTGCTAAAGGGATTCAATCTGAGCTTGCCGCTCATCGTGATATGTTGATGACTTATTAATGAAATATTTGTTACCCTATTGTTGATGTTGTTCTTATTGTATTGCTTTGATTTTTATTGTTGGTATATGCTATTGGAGGAGGCCCTTCTTATTAGGGAGATTCTACCGAATTTACGTCAACGAGCTAATAGCTTAAGTAACGGACTTAGCCTTTACTCAGCACTAATTTTGAATCTTCTTATGCTATGGTAGATTGAGTTGAGCTGTTTGAAGAGTTTCATGGAAGGCTTAAGGAGGAGTGTTAAGGCTAAACTTTTCCTTCATTTTTGCATGATCCTGTAACTACATGTGTTTGATAACGAGACATAAAGAAAAGTTCATATTCCTGAATTTATGTTCATTATCCTAGTCTCATATGTTATCATATTCTCCCTTATCGATTATGCGGCCGCATAACTATTTCGCAGGCTGTACTTCCATCGCAGAACCAGCATGTGGATTTTCATGAGGGAGGTTTCGTGGTCCATTTCGTGGCTGCACAAGTGATCTGGGGACCGTAGATCTGTCCTAGACTGGGCTAGGCCAACCTAATTTTTTAGAATGATTTCATGGTCCTTTTGTGGACCACAGACCTGTTATGCGGTGCATTATGCGACTGTATATCGTATTTGGAGGGTCCATTTTGTGTATTTTATAACCAAACCCTATTGTGATTAAAATCCATTGGGGCTTGTTTTGAAAGCAAAAATCTGGCCTTTTAAAGAGAAGTGAGAGCTAGCTAGAGAGAGAAGGTGAAGCTCAATAACTTCAACAGTCCACTCTTTGATCAATCTTTGGAAATTCAAGGGAAGAACTCAGAAACTCTTCTTCTAAGAGGTAAGGTTCTACCCTTAGCTCTCAACTTCGAAATTGGGCTGAATATAGATAGTGGGAAGTATGGTTCTTGAGAGTAGGAGTTGGTCAACTGTGCGTGCATGTACAAATAAAGGCGGTGGGGATGTTGTTGAACTAATATTGATGAGCAATTGATGTGGGGAATGGTTATGGGGTGAAGGATTACCACCATAGGACCTTGGAGTAAAATTTGCACACCTAGTGTTTTGCTGAAATGCCTAAATGAGCTAAACCTATGAGCCTCTTCCTAATTATGACTCAATATTTTTATGTCTCTAATCTGCTAGGAGTTTGGAACATTGTAGTTGTTCTAAGGGAAACTCCATTAGGGTATGTTGGCAAAACTCTCACCACAAAATCGAATTTCCATGAGTTCCTTATGAATTCCAAGTACGATTTGACCAAGTTCCCATCCTTATTGTGCTAGATCATCACAAATGTTTTGATTTGTCGAATGTCTAATTACTCAAATCATATCTCAATTTCTTGATATGTATACCATGCTCTCCATTTTGAAATAGTTGAAATATGATCAATTTATCAAACGGGTATGAATCCAATCCATGGCTCCATTGAAATTTCTATGCTCTTCTTTATAAATGTTTCCAATGTGTTCCAAGCCCTTTTGTATTCATTGAGTTGAAGCTATGATTTTATGGATGCCATACAAGTGTATTTAAATGCTTCATAATCCTTGCCAAATGGAAGAATGAAAGTATGAAACATGAAATGCGGCTATTTGCCAAGAATAAGGAATTACAAGTGAGGCCAATAGTGCCACTGAAATGAAAGGAAGTATGATATTCTATGATCCTTTTTATAATGAATGTTTTTGGGATTATCGTTAGGTCACCGAGGAGGGGTGGGATATAAATGCCCAAGTGTGAAACTATATGTCCCGGTGTAGGGATTGATTGACGGATAAATTCTCGTTATATTATATTGAGATTATTCCACTTAATTAGGATGAGTTGATAGCTAGCATAGACCATGCCGACTCACACGTCATTGTGGTGAGACGACTTAGTCGATCGAGTAGAGATCGGATGCCATGCTACGCACATGGTGGAATAGTGATTTTATTTCGATCCTCATAGTTTTGGGTGAGATGGCTTAGCCGGTCAGGCAGTGATCTGACTCCATTCCATGGGCATGGTGGTGCATCGGTACTAAGGATCTTCCAACAAAAAATTTACTTGAAATTTTACTTTGTTTTAACTTGACATTTCAATATGATTAGTATACTCATTGTTTAAATGTTTCCCTCCTTATGTTGGCATCCTAGTTACACGAGAGGGTATTTATCTTTACATACTGGTACTATTCCATATGTACTAACGTCCCTTTTTGTCTGGGATGCTGCATCTTTAATCGATGCAGCTGGTTCCACAGGAGGCGGCATCGATCATTCCTAGCAGTGCACCCACTTCTCAGTTGACTTGGTGAGCCCTACTTTCTCTCGGGGCCTTGTATCTTTTGATCCTTGTACATAGTATTTTGAGTTATCGTTTGGGCCTTGTCACTGGATACTTTCATACTACTTTTCTTTTGCATTTAGACTCTCCGTAGACACATTGTGGGTTGTTTTTGATTTGGGGAAACAGGCTATAAAAGTTAGAGTTGTCCGGTGTTCCACTTTTTATTTATTAACTTGTAATCTTTTTGTAAATAATGATGAAGTCCCCACAAGGATTAAACTTGGTACTTTACATTTTACCCTATCACGTCTAAATCTTTTCATTGATTCTTAATGTACTCGTGGGTAATGTTCGGTAGAAGGCATCAAGTAGGCTTGCTTGACTTGGATATCTCGGTTGGGTGCCGCTCGTGCTCACCAAGGTCGGGGCATGACATTAAAATACTAAATACAAAGTCTAAACAAAATGCAATACTGTATAAGAGACTAAGTAGTAATAACAAAATAGACAAAGGAGGGAACTTCAAGGCCTGCGAAAGGAACTATAGCGCTACCTCGAGCAACCACCAATATCAGTAACAACTGAGTCTGCACATGAAGTTCAGAGTGTAGTTTGAGTACAACCGACCCCATGTACTCAATGAGAATCAAGCCTAACCTCAGAGAAAAGTGTGGCGAGGTTGGCAAAGTCCAATGCTCGCTTTCGACAGCCAACAACAACAATAACAACAAAATAATAGTATATAAGAAAAAACAACTCAAATAATACAGTCTCAACTCTAACACAATAAGAGGATAAGTAGGCATGCTATTTAGGTAAATCAATCAAGGCATCAAATTATCAATATAAATCACTTAGATATGGATTTATTTAGATAAATTGCGATTTCAAGCTCTAAACATCAAATACCAATTATCATGAGGTAAATACATCTATATGCATGCACGTTATATACACATGCCAAAATCAACAACATCATTTTTAAATCATCAAGCATGCACAATCTCAGCACATTCATAGTGCCTGGCACAAGTACCCCTCTATCAAACTCTCAGCACTCTCAGGTGCCTGGAACAATGCCTATGATTAATACTCTCAGCACTCTTACGGTGCTTGGCAAAATGCCCCTGAATCATCACACATGCACACACACACTTAACAATGTACCGGTTCCTTGCACAAGCCCCTCAAACATATCGTGTGCCTGCACTCACATGGTTATTACTTGACCCTGGAGGTACACGTCCTAGCTCAAGCGCTGATAGAATCAAAGCAAATAATCAATATCACTCAGCCGAGTATGGGGCCTTGACACAAGTGTCACCTCACAATAAATATCAACACTTGACAATTAATTTCAACACCTCACAATCAATATCAACGCGACTCTATGGCCCAAGATCAGTAATCAATCCGCTTGATATGGCTTTATGGCCCAAAATTAATAATCAATCTACTCAAGTCACAATATGCATCTTATACCCCATACTTTCATGTTGGAATGCGTAATAACTGAATCGATACAAGCCAGAGAGTTTAAGGACCTGTAAAAAAGATAAATGATGAGTTAACACAGGTGTTACAGAAGCATTGTGAAGGTAGAAGGCAAAATAAATCAAAGATGTTATAACCCGTACATTCAGGGTAAAACTATTTGAATCATATAATATTCGTATGTTAAGTTGAAGTCAGGCAAGTTGTAAATTTAAAACCGACAAAAGTTGTCTTAAAGATATGTTCATTTTCTTATTGAAATCTTACAAAATTGAAGATATACGAGTCTAGTTTCCAACAATTAAAACGTTTGTTGATCAAACAAGAGAGTAGAGAGAAATTAATATTTTTGCGATACTATGCAGGCAACCCCTATGGGACCCACTTGGACGGTGGTTGATCTTCACCTATTTATATCTCGTTTTTGGGATAAACTTTGCTCATTTTTTGACCTCCCTCCATCCTCACACTCTCCATACCCTCTAAAACAGTTCCCCCAAGACTCCAAACAAATTTTAAAAAAAAGGTACACAACAACCCAAATTAGAGTTAGCTTAGAGAAGGTAGAACACCTCTACAAGATTGTGTTGTCGCATTAAGGGTAGTTGTGACCTAAGTGTGCCACGGCCCGATCTCGGGGAGCGCAACAGAAGCTCAAAAGAGTTACCTCGGTCCAGCAAGCCTGCACAGTGCCGTCAACCCAACTCACCCAAAATAAAGAGAAGAGTGCATTTCCTTAATTAGTCACTAAGAAGTCACGTGAACAATAACATCTCATTTTTGTTGGTTACGTCCTCAACAAATTTTCAAAACAGTACATGTATAATCATAGTTAAAGTGGGACAGATGATACAATTACAACATTTTTAGTTTTACTTTCCCATATACAGACACAACTCACACTATGTCTACGGAGCCTCTAAAAGGAACAAAAGATTGCTATGACAGTGCCGAGAACAAGGCCCCAACTGTACCTCAAAATGTTTTGTACAAAGGATGGAAGATACAGGACCCCAAAATGAAGTGGGGCTCACCAAATCAGCTAAGGAGAGGGTGTGCTGCTAATCACTGATCAATGCCACCTGCTATGGAACCACCTGCATCCATAAAAGATGCAGCGGCCTCAGCAAAAGGGGCATTAGTACATATGGAATAGTACTAGCATGTAAAACTAAACACCCTCTCTATAGAACGAGCAACAGTAAATAGAGAATAAAACATAATATCAATAAGAGACTCAAACGGTATAAAAGTGTCACATTAGGGGAAACGTAAATTTCACGTAGGTTTCGCTAATTTAAGTTGGGAGATCTTTAGTACCAATACATCACCATGTTTTAGCACGAAGTCTGATCTCAGCCCGACCGCTAAGCCGTCTCACCCCGAGATGTACACTCACAATACTACCACATGCGCGGCATGGCATTCGATCTGAGCTCGATCGGCAAAGCTGTCTCACCACAATGCCATGTGGGTCGACATTACATCACATCTAGCTAGCAATAAACTCATCCCATTTAATGGGAAAATATCTCATCACACCAATCTCATCCCATATAAGGGGAAATAGTCTCATCACATTAACACAGGGATTTAGCCCTCAATCACTCCTACACCGGCAAGTATAATTTCGGGGTTAGGTTGTTCCGACCTACCCTTCCTCGGTGGCTTATCGATACTCCCAAAGCATTTGTTATTAAAAGTATTTACCACTCAATTGGTATTCCTCTATAGGTCATTTATTTTATTGACACCATTGGCCATAATGAAATATAATTGTTGGCACATTGGCCGTACTTCATAATTCAAGCTCACTATTCCATTTTTATTCATTATCATGGATAATCAACAACAAGGCCTTTCAAATTAAGACTTTAAACACATACTTGAGCAAATTAGGGTATTAGGCTCATGTGACTTCTCATACCATTGACATGATAGCCTTCACAAAAAGTCACACTTTTATATCATAACATAGTAACATACAGCCCATACTTAAACCACATTCTAAAACATTAATTCAACATAACAAGAATCTTTGGAATACATATTTTGCACATGATTATTATGACACAAGGCTTCACCGACGACAAATTCAATTTATAAAAGGAATCACGAGACTTACAAGGACATTGCGGGGTTCAATTATAAGAGAAGAATTTAGCCAACAAACCTTGTCTCGAGCCTTTTTAAATTACTAAAATGTTCCAGAATTCTTAGCTTCTTCGATCTACTTAGAAATATAGTAAAATTGAACACAAATTAGGAGACAATTTATTGTTCTAGCTCATTTGACCCTTTTATCAAACACTAGGTAGGTATTATGATTTCAAGGTCCTCCTATGGTGGATTCATCCATCCCACTACCCGAAGTCTACCCAATTTAGCTCAACATGCTTCCCCCAACCCTTGATAGTACATGCATGTAAAAATAAACAACTCCCACACCCAAGAATTGCTTTGCTTATTACCTTTTTCCAATTAGAATCACGAAATTGAGGGCTATGGAGTAGAAACTTACCTCTAGGATGAAGACCTAGTGAATTCTTCGTACAATTTCTTCAACTTTGAGCGAGAATTGATGGGTGATGAGCTTAGGAACTTCCCATCTCACTCTCTGACACTCCCTCACTCTAGAATACATGTTTTTGCTTCAAAAGTGGTCCATCACTCTAATATATCGAAATAGGGTCGGGTAAAAAAAATAGAAAAACGAGCCCGCTACAGATCTGCAGTCGCATAATGCTTCTGCGGTCTGCGAAACGGGCTGTGAAATGGCCCTTCGGAACTAGGCTATTCTGCCTCACTCTGCGGCCATTATGCGGTCCGCATACCTATTATGCGATCGCATAATGCACCGCAGACCTTCCTCCAAACTTGTCCTGATACTGCTTTACTTTGCGGTCATTCTACGGCTCGTAGAGTGATTCTGCAACTGCATAGTGGGCCGCAAAAATGTCTTCAAAAAATTTTCCTTTACCTCCTAGAGCACTGTTTAACGCAAAAAAGTCCATACAACGGCAAGCTTGCGAGCCACGCAGAATCTCTACATTCGCCAACACATAGCCTACTTCAGCACCACAAAATCCCATGTTTTAGGTAAAATATTAACGAAGCCTTACTGATACGCTCAAATTACACCTTAAGATACGTGTAAGCGATCGGTGTCAAATAGAATAACCCAACAAGGTTGGGGTCGAATCCCACAGGGAATAGGTGTGAAACGTTCACTTAATTAGTGTAATACTCAGCTAAGTCGTAATTGTACCAAGTAATAGGAACAAAGAGCTGTATTGAATTTAAGTTTAAAAGAAGATTGATTGCAATATTGTCACTGTAAATAATATGAATTAAAGAAACCAAGGTTGTGTCCCCCTTAATGCAGTATAATGCTATTGATATTGATATTGTATAATTCCAACGGAAGACTTTCTTGATATGCAATTGATGCCTAATTTACTACCCAATATTTTCCAATAGTTGGATAATATGTCCTCTTTATGATTTTCCCAAATACAAAAGAGTTGTGAATAAGAACAATCAATTAATGCCAAATTAAAATCCACTTTTTCCTAAGCGATTTTATTAAACAAGGTTTAAAGCCTTGAGTCTTTGTTATTTACTTCTACCAAATTCTATCCCACTTTCCGAAGCAAAGATAAAATTAAATGGCGTTTGTTAATGTTTGCAACCACTAAAAATTGTTTGAAGAATAAGACGTAAATAAATATCAATCATCCGTTGAAACTATATTCAATATCAAAATCTCAATAACATCATTACCCATCTAGGGTTCACAACCTTAGCATTTAGAATTAGCTACTCATGCTGAAAATTGAGTGAGAAAGAATAGTAATTGTCATCATCTTACAAAATAGAAAGTAATTGATCCAAAAAGCTTCCAACAATTCAAAGTATCTTAAACCTCGTACTTTGTGCTCTCAATTCTCACAAGATATCCCTCACAAAACCCTATTAAACCTATTTATAGAGGCCCAAGAACCGAGGCGAAGTTCAGACTAATTTGCCCCTGATGTTAATAATGCGGACCGCATTTCTGTCGCAAAACAGAAATGTGGACCGCAAATCTTCTTGTTCCGTCGCATATCTGACCCAAGGATTTTGCCTTCATCGCATTCTATTTTTGCTGTCCGCATTGAAGAAATGCGGACACCTTCTGCATCGCAAATCCAACACCCTGTAAACTGCCTACTTGATTTGCGGTTGGATTTGCGGTGCGCATGTTGATTATGCGATCGCGAAATGCAATCGCATTCTTCACCCTGTCTTTCATCCAAAACTCTGCTTGTGTCTGCGATTCCCAGTGCAAGTTTGAGGTTTGCATTCTAGTTTTGCGGTCGCATCTGCGACCCCATTCTCAACATGAATAATTGCCCAGAGTTCTGTCCTCGGTTGCGATTTGGTTGTGAAATATGCGGTTCGCATATGCTGTTTGCGACCGCATATTCACATCTGCGATGCTGTTGGATTCTTTTTTTGTCTTCAGTTGGCTTTTTGAGCTCTTTTTCGTGCTTTTGGGTCCTTACACTTGATGTACTGCAAATACACTAAAATTACATAAGTATCGATGGAATTTGCTCGTAAAACAAGTTAAAATCTAAGCAAGTAGTATCAAAATGTGCCAAAATTCCCCGGCACATCAACACCCCCAACTTAAACTCTTGCTTGTCCTCAAGCAACCAAAACGATACTATCCTACTCTAGACTCTACTTACCAAACACGAAACAATACTGACTATGGACGATGTTTGTTGTTAGTATTCAAGTATATCTCTTTGAATACTTTACCCTCCCTGAATCATCAGTATATTGAAGGACAACCAATCAGCTTGTGAACTTTGAGCCTCAACACAGTAACTAAAGGCTACCTTCAGCTGAATGCACTTATGCTTTACTCAAAACTCAACTTTCTATCAACCTCGCAGCTCATGTGCCCTCACTGTAAAGAAAGTCCCACTCTCACAATATTTATCATAACAATACAAAGGGACTAAACTCTCAGAACAAAATTTCAAGTGTCACCACATGCCATACCATAGGCTTGCCCTTATTTTAATTCGTCATCTACTTCTAAGAACACTTGGTTGGAGATCACAAAAGGACTTTGTAAGCTTGTAATGTAGGTTTAAGGAAGGGTAGGATAAATATCTAGATATGAGTGACTACATCCTCCTTGAACACTAATTACATTTTTGTTTCTTTTAACACTTTGCTTCTTTTCAACCCCATAGCCTCATCTTCCATTTAGTTCCCAAAGTGGACCCACCTTAAATACCTCTCTAATTTCCTTCAGAGCTCCATTATTATTGTCTTTTTCTTTTATTCTTCTTTTCTCTTGTTTTTTTCTTTTTCTTTGGAGCTTTCATAAATTTACATTAGCGCTTTGAGGTATAAGCTCTCACCCTCACTGCATAACCTTATCCATTTTCATTTTGACCCACACCCCCAACTTAGGCTTTTAGCCTCATTCTCAATGTTCAAGGAGGAACGGGTTCAAAAGAGATAATTGTTTTACGAACGGGAAAGGTTTGTAATGAGGAGGCCAAGGAAAAGGCTAAAAGACTCAAATAGGGTACTAGTGATATTATTTATGCACAGGTAGGCTAAAAAGGCTAAAGAGGTTTCATAAATAAACAAAGAATGTCTAAGATCCTCTCTCCAACTCAGTAGAATTATAATAAGCGTCGAAAAATCAACCGGGCAAGTTCTAGATGGCAGAAGCAAGCACAAGACTATTTAACCAAAGAGCTCACACACATGGCACACAAACTGTTCGGTTAACATAGCTTATAGCTTTAGAGTTAACATTTGGCCACTCGAGACTTTCCTCATGTATCAATACGTGACTCTAGGTGGACCTACAGTTACAGAGTGAGCCTCAAGTTCACACAGTTGATCTGTTAAAAAGGGTATAATCTACACACAGATGCACATACTTGATACTAAACAATTTCACCATCCCAGTCAATATGTCTCAGTGTAATAAACCCGGTTCTACTATTACACCCTTGAAAAAGAACCTGGCAAAGAAAAAACAAGGGGATTTTATTGGAAAACTTAACTATTACTAATTAACTACAACAACATATATACAGAAATCATTAACCATTAATACATATTTTACAGTTAACTAATGTCGCAAAACATACAAGAAAACAGATCAAATATACAGATAAGGCTACCACCCCTAACCGAAATCATGTATTGTCCCCAATGCATAAGAAAAGAAGTTAGAGTGCAAGGGCCTCCCTGGGGCGCATTCGCGCTAAGAGATTCAGTAGCCTATGAATCCTTTGAAGCTGCAGGAGGGCTGTGGGACTGAACGGGAGCTGGTGGTGGGGCTGATGAGCTACTAGCTTTGCCCACTGGTGGCTGAGTGGCCGATGTGTCTTCAAGGGCGTCCACATCCGCTAGCGAGTGCTGTATGGCCCGCTTAATGTCTGCGTGCTCCTTTTCCTCCACTGTTGGCGCAACAATCTCATTGCCCTTCTCCTTAGGGTCATCACCCTCGTCGTACCATGAATTGGTATCCTCTGTTTCTGCCCCTTCTAACTCTGATGACTGGCCCGATGTCTCGTCATCAGTAACATCAATCGGTACCGGAGGAGTTGGAGGATGAGACCCTTTGGCAGACGAAGGTGCAATGTCTTCCATTAGAGCAGTGAAGTCCAAGCCCAAGTCTGGTGCAGCAATGTCTGCACCCTGGTCACCCTCTTTGGGGAGGAGAGATGCTATGTCGAACTCCAAATTTTGCATTTTCTGGAGTTTGGTCTTCATGGATTTTACTTCCTCCCTCAGCTGGGGTAAATCTCTAACCTCACCTCTTTCTATCTGTTAAACCCTAGACTCAAATTTGTGCAAACGAACCTCGAATAATGTTTAGTGTTGTTGGAGAGAGTGCACTGACGTTTGAATTGGAGTCAGGGCTTGTTTGATCAGGTGTGGTAGGGTTTTCAAGAGTTGGTCTACTTTGGCATTGGCGTGTTGTGCAATAAGACCAAGTCTTGAAAGGGTTGGCATTGTTGAAAAAGGTGGACCCCTGGTGGATGGGGGTGCAGGCTCTGCAGCGGCAGTGGAGGCTTCTGGTTCTTGGGGAGATATGAGAGTTTGGGAGTCAATGTCCTGAAGTGGGGTCTCTGTTGGGGCAGCAGAATCACTAATACGAGTGATATCTATATCCCTCGTTGACTTTCCGAGTTTGTCAGCTTGTGGCAAGAAAGGCACATTCACAGCTTGGCAAAGGGTTGTGATCAAACTCGTAAAAGGAAGTGATGTGGCACGCTGCATTGCCCGAATGCCAATCTCCTGGAAGATGAGACTACCCACATCAATTTTTATACCGGCCATAATGCACGCAATGAGAAGTGCTTTCTCAATGCTTATATCTGTTTCATTTTTGGACGGTATTAAATGGGAGGTGACGAAGTTCAGCCAAAATTTTCCCTCCCTTGTGAGGTCCTCTTTATAGATCTTCTTTCCAGGGTTAATCCAAGCAGGAGTCCCCTTGGAAATAATGGATGCTATCAATCCACGTTCATTTTCTCTGTTGGAGTACTTGGCATCGTACTCAGCTGTACTTGATTGCCAATCGGAGAAGTAGAGTTCATTAATATGCTCACTGTTGCAGAACACACTCCTTCCCCGAACCTGTACGACGCCCGTAAATATTCTGTTGCGTCTGTGGTACCCCGTTCTCGAAGCTCCATATGATGCATAGAATTACTGGACCATTGACTCGTTGTACTCTTTAGGCTCCCTAGTGAAATACTCCTATTTTCTCGATTTGATGTTGTCGAGAATATGAGGGTACTATTCCTGTAATCCATTCAAACTTAACTTTTTCTCCCCCAAGATTTTCCTTTTAGTTAGCCCCTCCCTAAACAATGTTCTAGAGCCTTCGACCCGAAATCGAAGCTGAAGGTCATCTCCGCGCTTCCTTCTGGCCTCAGCCAATAGATCAAGTTCGGGCAAGCGGTTCTCCTCATCAGACTGGGAGGTGCTTGGAAAATTTGGTTCCATTCTTACACGTTTGGGTTGTGCCTTGTTAGGACTGGATGATGACCTTTTCTTTGCAGAATGCTTTTGAGGTGCCATATCTGCATGAGGGTAAGATGTAAGCGACATTGTCATCAGTAGAGAAAAGAAAACAAGAAGAATCAACATAGTGTTAACTGAATGTGGCGTGGTTTGCGGTCGCATAACCACTATGCGAACCGCAAACTCGTCGCATTCATAGGTGTGCAAAGCTAGTTTCCATTCTGCGGTGGGAAATGCGATCGCATAACCACTATGCTAATCGCATAACCATCACAGACTTTTCTCGTTCACAGACATGTTAACACACACAATTGCGATTGCATATCCACCGCAAAGTGAGATATGCGATCACAAACTTAACGCGGAAATTGCTGGTGTTAATCAAAATGTTCTGACCCTGTTTGCTGTGCCTTTGCGGTCCGCATATTCATTATGCGATCGCAAAGGCACCACATATTTTGTTTTCTTCAGGTATCTAGGGTTATGGGGATGCGGTCAAAATGCGGTCCACATTTTGATTTTGTGGCCCGCAAATACCTTTGGATTTACAATTATGTTCATCCCCTCATAACTAACAACCCTAGATTCCTGTATCCATCCCCCAAAATGCTCAAACATCTACAATGGTCCACAAAACCTAACTTGCAGAATGAAAATTAAAGACATAGCAAAGGTAGGAGTTTAGTGGATCAGCATACATACCTAGGAAGAATATTTGAGGGTGTAGGACAATTTGAATCAGAACATCAATGTTGGTAAGCTTGAAACTCAATTTACTGCCGATATTCTCTATCGCTGTTCGTTCTTTGTTGTTTTCCCCCTTTTTTTTTAATACTATATTGAAGGATTTAGAAGAGGAGGAAATGCAGACATGTACCTGTCACTATGCGATGGTTAAGTCATCGCATAGTTTAAATGCGAACCGCAAATTAGAGTACCTCACCACATTTGTGTCATTGTTTTGAGCCAAACTTTCTGTCTATGTTTGCGATGAGAATGTGGACCGCATAATGCAAATGCGATCTGCGAAATGCTGTACATCTTCGCATTTTTGACAGCCATGTTTGTTCAACTTTCTTCTTCAGTTTGCGATTAAAATGCGGACCGCATAATGCAAATGCGAGCAGCAGAATTCAGTACATCTTCACATTTCTAACAGCCATTTTGATCCAACTTTCTGCTTCTGTTTGCGACACAAATGCGGCTCGCATATTGATAGTGCAATCGCATTTGTATAGCATTTGTCACACAGTTGTGTTTCTTCAGTTGCAAGAACTCCTTCTCAGTTTTATGTCCTTTTTTTTTTTAAACTCCTGCATTCTAAAACATCCTTCACATAGCCCTAAGTGAAACTATGATATCAAAAACATAAATAAAGGTACAACTAGAAGCAAATGTAAACGTTACCACACATGGGTTGCCTCCCATGAAGCGCTTGATTTAACGTCGCGGCACGACGAAGCTGAGACGCCTCCGAATTCATTCCATGGTTGGGCATGGACCATCCTTTAGAGCCAGCTGCTCTACTAAATGCTTCTCTACGTCTGCTCCCAAGTAATGCTTAATTCTTTGTCCATTCACCTTGAAGGTTCGGAGCCCATCGTCCGATGCTAGTTCGACGGCTCCAAAGGGAGAGACATCGACAACTTTGAAAGGGCCAGACCATTTAGACTTTAGCTTCCCCGGAAATAATTTTAGTCTTGAGTTGAAAAGCAACACCAGATCCCCTGCCTTGAATTCTATTTTTAAGATCTTTTTGTCATGGACGAATTTCATTCTTTCTTTATATACGGCTGCACTTTCATATGCGTGGAGACGGAACTCCTCCATTTCATTCAATTGTGCTAGCCTCAGAGCTCCAGCCTCTGCCCAGTCCATCTTTAATCGTTTTAAGGCCCACATAGTCTTATGCTCAAGTTCCACAGGTAAATGGCAAGCTTTTCCAAAAACTAGCCGATAGGGCGATGTACCAATGGGGGTTTTGTACGCTATGCGGTATGCCCATAGAGCATCATCTAGCTTCTTTGACCAGTCGGTCCTGTTTGCATTCACCGATTTTGCTAGTATGCTCTTTATTTCCCTATTAGATACCTCCACTTGACCGCTCGACTGTGGATGATAGGGTGTAGCAACCTTATGCTTGACACCATACTTTTCAAGAAGAACATTAAAGGCTTTGTTACAGAAATGCGAACCCCCATCACTGAGAATGGCTCTTAGAGTGCCAAACTGGGTGAAAATGTTTTTCTTTAGGAACGCGGTCACACTCCAAGCCTCGTTGTTAGGTAACGAAATGGCTTCCACCCATTTGGACACGTATAAGATATATTTCATCCCACATGAGCTTATAAAAGGGCCCATGAAGTCAATACCTCAGACGTCGAATAGTTCGATTTCCATCACAAAGTTCACTGGCATCTCATGCCTCCTAGAAATTGGGCCCTGCCTTTGGCATTGGTCACAAGACTTGACCAACTGATTAGCATCCTGATAAATGGTCGGCCAGTAGTAACCACATTCCAAGATCTTTGCTGCCGTTCTATTTCCCTATGATGACCCCCAACCGGTGAATCATCACAAGCTTTCAGAATTTGTAGCATCTCTTCCTTAGGCACGCATCTCCTGATGACGTTGTCCGCACAGACACGAAACACGAAGGGTTCTTCCCAATAATAGTTTCAACAATCTCTCAAGAACTTCTTCTTTTGGTAAGATTCCAACCCTTCCGGAATAAGGTCGCTAACTATGTAGTTAGCGATGTCTGATACCACGGTGCAAAGGAATTGGATAACACCAGTATTTGTTCATCTGGAAATGCATCATTGATTTCCAGCTCTCCTATTTGTCTTCCCGCTTCTTCAATTCTGGACAAGTGATCTGCCACTTGGTTTTGTGTTCCTTTTCGATCCATCACTTCAAAATCGAACTCTTGCAGCAGTAAAACCCATCGAATTAGCCGCGGCTTTGCATCTTTCTTCGCCAGCAGATAACAGAGAGCTGCATGATCGGTATACACAATTACTTTGGAGCCCAGCAGATAGGCACGGAACTTCTCGAAAGCATAAACAATGGCTAACAATTCTTGCTCAGTTACTGTGTAATTTATCTGCGCCCCATTAAGTGTTTTGCTAGCATAGTAGATGGGGTGAAGAACTTTATTGTGTCGTTGGCCCAGCATCACTCCAATAGCTACACCACTGGCGTCACACATAAGTTCGAAAGGGAGTGACCAATCAGGTGTGACAATAATGGGTGCCGTGGTGAGCTTTTCCTTCAGTTCCTCAAAAGCTTTGAGGCATTTCTCAACGAAGACGAACTTGGCATCCTTCTAAAGGAGTTTACACATAGGATTTTCAATCTTTGAAAAATCCTTAATGAAACGCCTATAGAATCCAGCATGCCCCAAAAAACTACGAACACCTTGGACGGACATGGGTGGGTGAAGCTTAGAGATGATTTCTATTTTAGCTTTATCTACCTCTATGCCACGCCTTGAGATTTTATGTCCCAGAACAATACCTTCATCCACCATGAAGTTGGAATTTTCCCAATTTAGCACAAGGTTTGTCTCTTCGCATCGCTTGAACACTTGTTTGAGATTCTTCAGGCAATTCTCAAAAGTCGCACCTACTACCGAAAAATCATCCATAAAAAGCTCAAGAAAGTCCTCTACCATATCAGAGAAGATAGACATCATGCATCTCTGGAAGGTAGCCGGAGCGTTGCATAGGCCGAATGGCATCCGGCTAAAAGCAAATGTTCCATATGGGCATGTGAATGTTGTCTTTTCCTGGTCCTCCAAAGATATGTTGATCTGATTATAACCGGAGTATCCATCAAGGAAACAATAAAAGGACTTTCCCGCTAGCTGATCAAGCATTTGATCAATAAAAGGCATAGGGAAATGATCCTTGCATGTGGTACTATTTAGTTTCCTATAGTCCATGCATACCCTCCATCCGGTTACTGTTCTTGTTGGAATAAGCTCGTTCTTCTCATTTTTTATCACAGTCATGCCTCCCTTCCTTGGCACGCATTGCACTGGGCTCACCCATGAACTATCAGCAATTGGGTAAACTACCCCAGCGTCCAGCCATTTGATTATTTTCTTCTTAACCACTTCCTGCATTGACGGGTTCAACCGTCGCTGATGTTCCACACTTGGTTTGGTTCCACTTTCTAATTGAATCTTATGCTCACAAATTCCAGCAGGGATTCCCCGAATGTCTGCAATTGTCCAACCAATGGCCTGTCTATGCTCCTTCAAAACTTTTAGCAACTGTTCCACCTGCACATCATTCAACAAAGAAGAAACAATTACTGGTAAAGTATTATTTAAGCCAAGAAATTTATACCTCAAATGCGGAGGAAGTGTTTTGAGCTCTAGTTGCGGTGGCTGAATAATAGACGGCTTTGCAGGAGGTGTAGCTCTATTCTCCAAATCAAGGGAAATCTTTGGTGGAGTATACGAGTAAGAACCACGCCCCTCTAATGCATTCACCGACTCCATAAAGCCATCCATATCATCACCATCGAAGTTTAACAGGATAGCTACCAATGCTTCACCTAAGCAATGTTCCTCCATCTTCATCTCAACAACATCATCTACTTCATCAACAATACCAATCACTGAAATGCTCTCGTACTCATTTGGCAGCTTCATACCCTTACTAGCTTGGAATGTAACTTCTTCATTGTTCACTCGAAATTTAATTTCATTACGTTCCGAATCCATAAGGGCTCTTCCGGTGGTTAAAATGGGTCTCCCCAAGATAATAGGAATTTCCTTGTCCACAGCACAGTCAAGAATTACAAAATCAGCTGGTATATGAAATTTCCCAACTTTCACAATCACATCATCTATAATACCAACTAGTCTCTTGATTGAACGGTCAGCCATTTGTAACCTCATGCTCGTCAGCCTTGGCATTCCTAATCCCGCTTGTTTGTAGATGGCAAGCGGCATTAAATTTATGCTGGTCACATTGTCACAGAGTGCCTTTGCAAAATCGCGCACCCCAATTGTGCACGGAATAGTAAATGCTCCCGGGTCTTCTTTCTTCTGAATAGGATTTGTAGCAATAATAGAGCTAACACGATGAGTCATATTCACCACCTCATTCTTGGTGGTTCTCTTTTTTGTGATCAAATCTTTTAGATACTTAGCAAAATCGGGCATTTCTTGAAAAGCCTTCAAGAACGGTATATTCGCAGATAATTGTTTGGGAATATCATAGAATTTCTCGAACTTGCTATCGTCAACACTTCTTGCAAGTCTTTGAGGGAAATGAGGAGGCGGTCTAGGAATCGGCAGAAGAATGTTTGATGTTTCTTCTGCCTTCTCCTTCATCCCTTCTCAGGTCTCATCTCAGATTTGCACAACCTCTGGCGTTTTCTTTACTTCAGCAACATTGGGTTCTTCAACCTCGATTCCTTTTTCAAGTTCCTCCACATCAACTGCTTGCTCATTCTTTCCTTGCAGTATTTTCCCACTCCTGGTAGTGATAGCCATGATATGGGAAGTTGGGCAACTCCCACTTCCCTTTGGATTTGCAATAGTATCACTAGGGAGTGTTCCCTTCTGCTGTGGATGTTGCTCACGAGAAAGATCTCTCACTTGCAACGCTGTGTGAGAACCAACCAACTCAGTCATGTTCCTCATGGAATTATCAGATTTTTCTTGGTTTTGTAGTATCCTTTCAAGCATGCTCTCCAATTTAGACTCATTAGAGGAACCTTGATTTGAATACTGACCCTTTGGGGGAACATAAGGATTGGAACTTCGATTTGAAAAGTTGTTATTGCCGTTCCAATTTCCTTGGCTAGAACCACTTTGGTCGTTTCGCCATGATGGTGACCTTGCCCTTGCGGGTTTGGTCTCCATTGATTTTGAGAGCCTTGACCTTGGTAATGCTGCCTTTGGTACCTTCCTTGAGAATTATTAACGTAGTTTGCCTCTTCATAATCTTCATTTTGTACCGGCTGCACATTCTCAACCGCATTCACCTTCTTCTTCTGATTTTCCGTGAAAAGCTTTATCAACACATTGACATTTGTAGCAAGTTCTGCAATTACTTGGTCTCGCTCTTGATTTTCCTTGATCAAGTTGTTCATAGAAGGAGAGCCAATTGCAATTCCCCCTATGGAGTCCTCATAAGGCCAAGCTTGGTTGTGTTTTGCCATTTTATCTAAGATTTGAGTCACCCTAGCGAAGGATTTGTCCATAAAAGATCCAGCAGCTGCATTCTTTGCTATTGATTGGTTCATAGGATCCAAACCCATGTAAAATTTTTCCAACAAGATAGAATCCGGAAAGCCATGGTTTGGGGACCTCACCAAATATAATTTAAAGCGATCCCACGCTTCATGTAACTGTTTGCCTGGTAGTTGCTTAAAGAAGAGAATCTTGTCCCTGAGCTCGGACTTCTTGCTTTGTGGAAACCATTTCGACAAGAAAGCTCGGACAAGTTCAGGCCATGAACGTATAGAATTTGGAGGAAAATTCTGAAGCCATTTCCTCGCATCCCCAGCTAGAGAATACTTAAAGCATCTCAACCTCAGGGCATCGTCGGAGACATGATTTTGCTTATGCATCGCACATACACCCAAGAAATTTCTGAGGTGCTGTGTTGGATCATCATTAGTGGAATTTCTGAAGAATCCCTCTGCTTTCAGCATCAGAATTAACCCATGTTCCACTTTGAAGGTAGCAGCACCAATAGCAGGAGGTACAATAGCATTTGCATCCTCAATATACTCTTCAATGTCTACAAAAGGATTTCCTTCCTCCTGTACCTCCACATCATCTTCATGGTCTGACATATCTCCCTGTCTACACCAAACAAAACCAACAACGTGTAATAGAGTAGAATTAGACGTACAATAAAGTATACACTAATCGTATTCCCCGGCAACGGTGCCAAAATTTGATACGCTTAAATTACACCTTAAGAACAGTGTAAGCGATCGGTGTCAAATATAATAACCCAACAAGGTTGGGGTCGAATCCCACAGGGAATAGGTGTGAAGCGGTCACTTAATTAGTGTAATACTAAACTAAGTCGTAATTCTACCAAGTAATCGGAACAAAGAGATGTATTGAATTTAAGTTTAAAAGAAGATTGATTGCAATATTGTCACTGTAAATAATATGAATTAAAGAAACCAAGGTTGTGTCCCCCTTAATGTAGTATAATGCTATTGATATTGATATTGTATAATTCCAACGGAAGACTTTCTTGATATGCAATTGATGCCTAATTTACTACCAAATATTTTCCAATAGTTGGATAATATGTCCTCTTTATGATTTTTCCAAATACAAAAGAGTTGTGAATAAGAACAATCAATTAATGCCAAATTAAAATCCACTTTTTCCTAAGCGATTTTATTAAACAAGGTTTAAAGGCTTGAGGCTTTGTTATTTACTTCTACCAAATTCTATCCCACTTTCCCAAGCAAAGATAAAATTAAATGGCGTTTGTTAATGTTTGCAACCACTAAAAATTGTTTGAAGAATAAGACATAAATAAATATCAATCATCCGTTGAAACTATATTCAATATCAAAATCTCAATAACATCATTACCCATCTAGGGTTCACAACCTTAGTATTTAGAATTAGCTACTCATGCTGAAAATTGAATGAGAAAGAATAGTAATTGTCATCATCTTACAAAATAGAAGGTAATTGATCCAAAAAGCTTCCAACAATTCAAAGTGTCTTAAACCTCGTACTTTGTGCTCTCAATTCTCACAAGATATCCCTCACAAAACTCTATTAAACCTATTTATAGAGGCCCAAAAACCGAGGCGAAGTGCGAACTAATTTGCCCCTGATGTTAATAATGCGGACCGCATTTCTGTCGCAAAACAGAAATGTGGACCGCAAATCTTCTTCATCCGTCGCATATCTGACCCAAGGATTTTGCCTTCATCGCATTCTGGATTTGCAGTCCGTATTGAAGAAATGCGGACACCTTATGCATCGCAAATCCAACACCCTGTAAACTGTATACTTGATTTGCGGTTGGATTTGCGGTGCGCATGTTGATTATGCGATCGCGAAATGCGATCGCATTCTTCACCCTGACTTTCATCCAAAACACTGCTTGTGTCTGCGATTCCCCAGTGCAAGTTTGCGGTTCGCATTTTAGTTTTGCGGTCGCATCTGCGACCGCATTCTCAACATGAATAATTTCCCAGAGTTCTCTCCTCGTTTGCGATTTGATTTTGAAATATGAGGTTCGCATATGCTATTTGCGATCGCATATTCACATCTGCGATGCTGTTGGATTCTTTTCTTGTCTTCAGTTGGCTTTTCGAGCTCTTTTCCGTGCTTTTTGGGTCCTTACACTTGATGTACTGCAAATACACTAAAATTACATAAGTATCGATGGAATTTGCACGTAAAACAAGTTAAAATCTAAGCAAGTAGTATCAAAATGTGCCGAAATTCCGCGGCACATCACTTACATCCTCCCCCACTTAGGATCATTCATCCTCGAATGAGGGTGAAAATTTACCATTAGATCACAAAGTGATTCAGTGTCTACAACAAACACCAGCAGTTCCAATTTTTGACTAACTCCCTAAATTTCCAAAAATTTCACCAGAGTCTCCCCTGTAATTGGGCCTATCCACCAGTCAGAGAATCCCAAAACCAGTCCTAACAATATGTACAGGAATCAAGGACGCAACTTAACATTGAACTAATGCCAACCGTGACCTCACGAGCAATATACTATCGAGAGGAACACTTTTAACGTCAGCTGCACAAATGTTACATAATTCATAGAAGGTAACTCTTAGCATTTTAATATAACACAACTTTATAAATACATGGCTATTAAAACAAATGAGGGTACTTCGCCTTCATTTCTTCCTCGACCTCGCAGGTGGCTTCTTCAACCTGTTGGTTCCACCATAGTACTTTCACGGAGGCAATCTCTTTTTTCCTCAACTTTCGGACTTGCCTATCAAGGATGGCAACTGGAGTTTCTTCATAAGTCAATTCTTCATTAACCTCAATGGCCTCAACCAGAACAATAAGTGACAGACATCCAACTACCTTCTTCAACATGGACACGTGGAACTCCGGGTGCACTAAAGACATCTCTTGAGGTAGTTCTAGCCTATAAGCCACGCGACAATCTTCTGAATCATCCTGTACGATCCTACATACCTTGGACTCAATTTCCCTTTTTTACCAAATCGCATTACACCCTTTATAGGGGAAACCTTTAAGAACACCCAATCATCTTCTTTGAACTCCAAATCCCTCCGATGCACATTTGAATAGGACTTTTGATGACTCTGAGCAGTTTTCAACCGCTCCTTAATGATCTTAACTTTTTCAATAGCCTAATGCACGAGCCTTTGCCATATCAACTCCGCTTACCCAATCTCAAATCACCCAATGGGAGATCTGCATCTCCTACCATATAAAGCCTCGAACAGTGGCATCTGAATGCTGGCCTGATAAGTGTTGTTGTAGGAAAACTCTATGAGAGGCAATTGATCATCCTAGCTACCTTTCTCCAAAAACATAAGCACGCAACATGTCTTCAAGCGTCTGAACAATCCGCTCTGCCTGCCATCGGTCTGTGGATGGAAGGCTGTACTAAGATTCACCTAAGTACCCAAATCTTTCTGAAATTTCTTCCAAGAATTAGCCGTGAACTGTGCCCCTCGATCTGATATAATAGAAACTGGAATGCCATGCAACTTGACTATTTCCTTAATGTACAACTAACCATACTGTGATGCTATGCCGGTAGCCTTAACAGGTAAGAAGTGTGCTAATTTCGTGAGTCGATCCACAATCACCCAAATCGAGTCGAATTTGCGAGGGGTGCAAGGTTGTCCTACCACAAAGTCCATGATAACCATTTCCCACTTCCACGTTGGAATTTCTATGTTATGTGCCAACCCACCGGGCCTTTGGTGTTCGGCCTTCACCAGCTGACAATTTGGACATCTTGCCACAAAGTTCGCTACATTCCTCTTCATATCGTTCTACCAAAAGACTTCCCTAAGATCATGAAAAAATCTTTTAGAGCCCGTGTGCACAACAGACCTAGAAGTGTGAGCCTCGGTCATGATTCTTTCCCGGAGATCATCCACATTTGGAACACATAGTCTCCATTGGTACCTTAGTGTACCATCATCCACGCCAAGAGAAAAGGCAATGGTATTATGTTTTTGAATCCTCCCTTCTATTGTACCAACAATGGATCGTTGAGTTGCTTCTCCTTCACTTCAACCACAAACAACGATTCATCCCTACTTTGCATAATCACCATTCCTTCACTAGAGTCCGCAAGATGAACTCCCAAACTAGCCAACCGATGAACCTCTTAGCCAACGACCCTTAAGTGAGCCAAGCTGCCCATAGATTTGATACGCCTCTAAGTGAGCCAAAGTACCCATAGATTTTCGGAGAAGAGCATCCGCTACAATATTAGCCTTCCCCGGATGATATAGGATGTCGATGTCATAATCCTTGAATAAATCAAGCCACCTTTCTCTGCCTCAGATTCAATTCCATCTATTTGAAAATATATTGAAGGCTCTTATGGTCCGTGAATATATCCACATGTACCCCATACAAATAATGACGCTAAATCTTAAATTCAACTACCATCGCCGCAAGCTCTAAGTCATGTGTTGGATAAGTCTTTTCATGATTCTTGAGTTGCCTAGAAGCATACACTATCACCTTCCCATGTTGCATTAGTACACACCCAAGTCCAATCCTTGAAGAATCGCAATATACCACAAATCCATCCGTACCCTCTGGTAAAGTCGACACCGGTGCCGTAGCAAATCTTGATTTCAATTCCTGGAAGCTTCTTTCACAAGCATCAGACCATTGGAATTTAACTGCCTTCTGTGTTAATTTAGTCAACAGAGAGTTAAGAGTAGAGAACCCCTCCACAAACTTTCTGTAATAACCAGCTAAGCCCAAGAAACTGCGAATCTCTGTTGGAGTCGTAGGTCTTGGCCAATTCTTCACGGCTGAAATTTTCGGAGGGATCAACGTCAATTCCTTCTCTAGTGACAACATAACCCAAGAACGTAACAGATTCAAGCCAAAATTCACATTTCAAAAACATTGCATATAACTAGTGCTGATACAGGACCTGCAAAACTGCCCTGAGATGATCGGCATGGTCCTCCCGACTCCGTAAATAAACAAGAATATCGTCAATAAATACTATCACGAATGAGTCGAGGAAATGTTTGAAGACCCGATTCATAAGATCCATGAAAGCTGCAGGGGCATTTGCTAGCCAGAAATTCAAAGTGCCTATACCGGGTCCTGAAAGTTGTTTTCGGGATATCCTACTCCTCGATCTTCAATTGGTGATACCCGGATCTTAAATCAATCTTGGAGAAGTACTTAGCACCCTGCCATTGATCAAATAAGTCATCTATCCTTGGCAGTGGGTGTTATTTTTTATTGTAACCTTATTGAGCTGCCGATAGTCAATACACATTCTTAGCGACCCATCCTTCTTTCTCACAAATAGAACTGGTGCGCCCCAAGGCGACACATTCGGCCAAATGAAACCCTTCTCTAACAAATATTTCAATTGTTCCTTTAGCTCTTTCAATTCTACCGGTGCCATTATGTATGGTGGAATAGATATAGGTTGCATGCCTTCCATCAAATCAATCCCAAAATCAATCTCCCTTCTGCGGGATCCCAGGTTGTTCATCCGGAAATTCATTCACAACAGGCACAAACTCTATTGTAGGTGCCTCAGCATCGTTGTTCGTAACCAGGACCAAATGGTAGATACACCCCCTGTTAATCATCTTTGTTGCCTTAAGGTAAGAAATAAACCTACCCTTCGGCACCATATTGTCCCCCTTCCATTCAATCACTGACTCAGTTGGAAATAAACATCTTTGTTGCCGATGTGGAAGGAACAAAGGCTGAAGGTGGAGCCATAGCAACTGCATTGGTAGAAGGCTCGGCTGAAAAGGATAGCATATCAGTTGTCTTTGTCCCCAACACCGATGGCTCATTAGACTGGCCTACGGTGGTAGTCGGCAGACCCTTTTTCTTCGGGTTGTGGGCATCCATCACTAGAAGGGCTTCTTCCCCGAACCTTCATGTCAAAATCTCTGGGCTCTGCTCCTTCATCCGTAAGGTACTCAGTGATGCTGTTGGGATACGGGTAGGAGGTATCGGCTTGCCTGGTGACCATAGACATGTTGGCCGACATCATGACACCCACATTGATTAGGTACCCGGCCATGACAGAGGTGACTAGAACTGCCCGCGAGATAAGAATGTTTGTTTCATTCTGGCACGGGTCTAGTCTGCTGCTGACTAAGGTCTGCCATGTTACAACCCATATTTGCATACGTTTGCTTATGCCGTAAGTTAGTATACATAGGTCTGAGAAGAGATTATCTTTGAGATGATAAGAATTTAATCCTATTGGTCTTAAATGATACAAGGGTGTATAAGAGTGGTTAACAAGTACTAGAAGTAAAACGAATCAAGGATGTTGTAAATTATATTTTTGGGTAAATGTAGAGGTGATTTATATTACCAAGATGGTATGTATTAAGGTATTTGAATCAAATAATATCCATTTCAAACGTTTTGAAGTCAAACGAGTTATGAAGCAAAAGTCGACAAAAGTTGTCGCAACTTACGTTCATAATTTTACTCATACTTTAGGTCAAATGTCACTAAGATTTTCTCCCAATTTACTTTGAATTACGGGGTGATCTACCCATCAAATTGAATATCTTTGAGCTTAGTTGCCAACGCCTTAAACCGTTCATCGATACGATCTCAGAATTGGGAGATATTAGCATTTTCGCGAGACCGCGCCAAGCACCTCTCTATGGGCCCCACATAGGCGGTTTAAGACATATGGATATATATAACACGCATCAACCCCGTTTTAAGTCATTATTTTTCATTATATTCAGACCTTATAACCCTAAGAACACCCTCTCAAGGTTCTCTCATGATCCAAGATTAAAACAAAGTGCAAACAACACAAATCAAGTGTCGGGACTCCCGTGGCGCTAGTAAGTTCCTATTTCTTCTTGTTGTTGCTGGTTTTTGTGTTGTTCCAGCTCGTGTGGGAAGTTTTTTTAAGTTGTTTATGCTCTGTAAAATACTCCCTCGAGTTTTAATATCAATCTAGGTGATTTCAACCCTTCTAAAGTGATTTTAGTGCCGAAAAACCCTAATTGATTGCTAGCTTCGCTCCCTTGTTCTTGTGGCAGCATTGGAGGGATACTTCGTGGTCAATTAAGGTCAAATTGGAGTTTTTCTTTCTGTTTAAAGGTAAGGAACCTCTTACCCTACATGTATTTAAGATTATCCAAGATACGTCTAAGTCGTTGAAGCTAGAGCTTGTGAGATATATGTTGAAAGGCTTGCTAGTAATGTTGTTGGTTGGTGGACTGTTTTGGGAGGATCAATATGCTTATTATTGATATTGTTTGGGCTTTTTGGTGATTGTTTTAACTTTTGGGAAGTCATATAAATAGGGAAGGTGCTGTCCGTTTTATCGTAAAATAGGTTACGGTTGGTACATAATAGCTACGACGCTTAAACGATAACGATAGTGTTATTTCTCTTATTATAGACTAAGGAGTCGTGGACTTTCCTTAGTTTGATATTGGGCAGTATATACAAGGTATGTGTGGCTATCTCTTTCCTTCTTTTGCTCGACTTATATTGTGCATAACGTAATGAACGAGCTTCCAGAGATACTCCACTCTTAGAGGCTAGCAGTACTTACATTATTTCCCTTCTTATGGAATGATTGATGTTGATGTTACTTCTCTTATTCATATGTTATCAATGTTGTTGGTATTTCCTGATTCTTATAAGATTCTTGATGAGGATTTAGTCCTGATAACATGTACGGAGGATACCGACCTTACGTCACTCCGAAAGGTTCAAAATGTGATTCCAATGAGTCCAGCACGCATCATATATATGTATCTATTTTACTCTACCGAGCCGCGCTATAGCCTGCCAGGTATGGCACCTATTGTGCAACCACTGATCAGTTGGATTTTACCGATCTCCACGTGGCCGGGTATGACTCTACCGAGCCTTATGATGGCCGGGTACATTTTTACCGAGCCTATTAGGGCCGGGTACGATATGATGATAATGATGCCCACAGAGGTGTATGTTTTAAAAGTTTATGTGTATATATATATGCATCATGCATTCATGTCAGTAGCCCTCAGAGGTACGTAGATGTTGCAGGTTGTATATTTTCAATTCCTTTTTACATTATTGTTCGTACTTATGCTTTCATGCCTTACATACTCAGTACTTTATTCGTACTGACGTTCTTTTTTTTCGTGGACGCTACATGTCGTGCTGCAGGTCCTGATAGACAGGTAGGCAAAGCTCCCCCACCACAGTAGGCTGCCCAATTCAGCAGTTATTGGCGAGATCCCTTCTCTGAACTTGCCGTGGTCTTGGCATGCATTTTGTTATAGGCATTATGGGTATGTCGGGGCCCATTTCCGGCAATGTTGCATCACTTATGTTCCTTTAGAGGCTCATAGACATGTGTCAACTCATGGATAGTTTGGATTGCCTTGTCGACTAATTTTTGTTGTATAGTCTCTCATGGCAGCTTTTCTGCTCGCACCTTACGCGTAGCTTCATGACAGCATTGTCGGCTCATGACATATATGTTCATGCTATTATCTGCCATTGTTGGTTGTTTAGGATTCACGTCTACAACTTATATTGATCTCATCGGCCCTTATAGATAATAACAAAAGTTAGATAAAATGTGCATTGCTGCTCGGCATGTACGGCCCGGGCGCCAGTCATGGTCCTCCAGTTTGGGTCGTGACAAACGTGGTATCAGAGAAGGTCTGTCCTAGGGGTTGTCTACGAGCCGTGTCTAGTAGGTCTGTCCTAGGGGTTGTCGAGAGTTCGTGATTTTATTAATTTAGATCCTCCAATGTTTACTGGATCAGACCCCAAGGAGGACCCGCAGACTTTTATTGATCAGGTTCATCGTACACTGCGGGTTATGCATGCTAGTGATACGGAGGCAGTAGAGTTGGTTTCTTATCGGTTACGGGATTTAGCAGTTTTCTGGTATGATAGTTGGGAAAGATCCAGGGGTCCGAACGCTCCCCCACCTGTGTGGAAGGAATTTTCTGAGGCTTTTCTTCGTCACTACCTACCAGTTGAGATACGACGAGCTAGAGCTGATAAGTTCTTGAACCTTCGACAGGGTAATATGAGTGTGCGAGAGTATAGTATGCAGTTTGATTATTTAGCAAGGTATGCTCCCAATATAGTGGCCGAGATGAGCGATAGGGTGCACCTGTTCGTGAACGGATTGGGACCACATTTGATAAATGAGTGCACGACAGCCTCCTTGATAGAAGGCATGGATATTTCCCATATTCAGGCTTATGCCCAGACACTAGAGGATCGTAAGCGCCAGCAAAGAGCAGACAGGGAGCAGGATAGGGGCCAGCATAAGAGGGCGAGATTTGCAGGGTATTCTGGTGACATCAGAGGTAGTGTTAGGCCCCAGTCTTCGTGGAGTTTGGCGCCATCTGTAGCTAGTGCTCCTCCACGCTTTCAGAGGCCTCAGTATGATCAATTTACCTATTATAGTTCAGGCCAGAGTTCACGGGCATCAGGCTCTCAATATCACAGGGATACTAGTCAGACGAGACCCCCAACACCTCGTTATGATTAGTGCGGCAAGGCCCACTTTGGACTGTGCCGTCGAGGTTCCAATGCATGCTATTCTTGCGGACAGCCTGGCCATATGAGGCGGGATTGTCCTAGCAGAGAAGGTGGTGATATGGCTCAACCGACTTGATTTGTGGCTGGTTCTTCCTCATCAATTCGACCTCCAGCACGGGGTTTTCAGCAGTCGACAGGTCGTGGTAAAGGTAGAAGTGCAATACCGAGATCGAGTGGTATTCAAAATCGAACATATGCTCTAGTAGGTCGACAGGATCTAGAGTCATCTCCGGATGTTGTTACAGGTATACTGTCTGTGTTTTCTTATGATGTGTATGTGTTGATTGATCGAGGATCTACATTATCATATGTTACACCGTTTGTGGCTAATAAGTTTGGCGTCAAACCTGAATTAATAAGTAAACCACTTGTGGTAGCTACTCCGATAAGAGAATCAGTGATTGCAAGAAAGTTATATAGAGGTTGTACAGTGATGATTTGTAGTCGTCAAACCTCGGCGAATTTAATTGAGCTAGAAATGGTTGATTTCGATGTAATAATGGGAATGGACTGGCTGGCCTTATCCTATGCAAATGCGAGAGTTGAAGGCGCAGTTGAAGGACGTGCTGCATAAGGGCTTCATTAGGCCTAGCATTTCATCTTGGCCTGCGCCAGTCTTCTTCGTGCGAAAGAAAGACGGGTCGTTAAGGATGTGTATCGATTATCGTTAGTTGAATAACTTTACTATAAAAAACAAATATCTAGTTCCAAGGATTGACGACCTGTTTGACCAACTCAGGGTTCCAAGTATTTTTCCAAGATTGAATTACGTTCGGGGTATCATCAGGTGAGGGTCAAGGAGAAGGATATTCCAAAAACAGCTTTCCGGACAAGATATGGGCATTTTGAGTTCTTGGTAATGTCGTTTGGGAAAACAAATTCCCCAGCAGCTTTTATGGGTCTCATGAATAGTGTATTCAGGCCCTATCTCGATGTGTTCGTGATTGTATTCATTGATGACATTCTGGTGTATTCTCGTTCAGAGACAGAACATACATGCCACTTTGCGGATAGTATTACAGACCCTTCGGGATCGTAAGTTGTATGCTAAGCTCTCCAAATGTGAATTCTGGCTAAATTCAGTAGCATTCCTTGGCCATGTGATATCTGACGAGGGTATTAGTGTCGATACTCAGAATGTTGATGCAGTGAAGAGTTGGCCAAGACCCACAACACCGTCAAAAATCCGCAGTTTTCTAGGGCTAGCTGGATATTATAGGAGGTTTGTAGAAGGGTTTTCCTCTATATCAGCACCATTGACTAAGTTGACACAGAAAGCTACCAAGTTCCAGTGGTCTGACGCTTGTGAAAATAGTTTCCAGGAGCTAAAGAATCGGTTGACCTCTGCGCTAGTGCTTACTCTCCCAGAAGGAACAGAAGGGTATGTGGTATATTGTGATGCTTCAGGTGTAGGTTTGGGGTGCGTATTGAGGCAACGTGGGAAGGTGATTGCTTATGCATTAAGACAATTAAAGAAGCATGAAAATAACTACCGGCTCATGATTTTGAATTGGCTGCAGCGATGTATGCTTTAAAGATATGGCAGCACTACTTATATGGTGTCCATGTTGACATCTACACAGATCATAAGAGTTTACAATACATTTTCAAGCAGAAAGAGTTGAATTCAAGACAGTGGTGTTGGCTTGAATTACTAAAAGATTACGACGTCAAGATATTCTACCATCCTGGTAAAGCCAATGTTGTGGCAGACGCTCTCAGTCGTAAGCCAATGGAAAGCCTAGTACACATTGAGGCAAGTAGACAGGGGTTGACTAAAGATCTTCATCAGCAAGCCAATATGAGAATCAAACTGTTAGACTCTAATGACGGAGGTGTTACTATACAGAATACGTCGGAATCATCTTTGGTAACCGAGGTAAAAGCACGGCAATATGAAGATCCTACCTTCGTATGATTGAGAGAGGGCCTTCAGCAGGGTAAAATTTCAGCTTTCGAGATCGGAGGGGATGGGATACTAAGATATCAGGGCCGATTATGTGTGCCTAATATAGCAGGATTCTGAGAGAAAATTATGATTGATATTCATTAATCCCGATATTCCATCCATCCTGGTTCGACAAAGATGTATCATGACATTAAGGAGCAATATTGGTGGGATAACATGAAGATGTCTATTGTAGAATTTGTAGCCCAGTACCCTTATTGTCAACACGTAAAGATTGAGCATCAGAAACCCGGTGGATTGATTCAAAATATAGAAATTCCGACCTGGAAATGGAAAGTGATTAATATGGACTTTATTGTTGGGTTACCTCGCTCTTATCATAAGTTTGACTCCATCTGGGTAATAGTTGATCGACTTACAAAATGTGCCCATTTTCTGCCAGTTAAGACAACTTACACAGCTGAAGATTATGCGAAATTGTATATCAAGGAGATTGTTAGGCTTCAAGGTGTGCCATTATCTATTATATTAGACCGAGGAGCTCAATTTACGAATAACTTTTGGAGGTCTTTTCAGAAGGGTTTAGGCACACAAGTGAATCTCAACACGGCATTCCATCCGCAGACTGATGGACAGGCGGAACGTACCATTCAGAACTTGAAGATATGCTACGAGCATATGTTCTAGATTTCAAGGGGAACTGGGATGATCATATGGTACTCATATAATTCGCCTACAATAATAGCTACCACTCCAATATTAAAATGGCCCCGTACGAGGCACTATATGGGAGGAGATGTAGATCACCAGTTGGATGGTTCGAAGTCGGTAAGACGAAATTATATGGGCTAGATTTGATTCACCAAGCCATTGAGAAGGTGAAAGTGATACAAGAGCGACTGAAGGCGGCACAAAGTAGGAAAAAATATTATTCCGATATCCGACGTCGTGACTTGGAATTTGAGGTTGGTGATTGGGTTTTCCTGAAGATCTCGCCGATGAAGGGTGTTATGCGTTTTGGGAAGAAGGGTAAACTGAATCCGCGGTATATCGGGCCATACAAAATTCTTCGACGAATTGGACAGGTTGCTTATGAGTTAGAATTGCCATCTGAATTGGAATTTGTCCACCTGGTATTCCACGTATCTATGTTAAGGAAATGTATTGGAGACCCTTCTCGAGTCGTCCCTATCAAAGATGTACAAGTTAGAAAGGATCTATCATATGAAGAAATGTCAGTGGCTATATTAGATCAACAAGTCCGCAAGCTGAGAACAAAGGATGTAGCTTCGGTCAAAGTATTGTGGAGGAAATAATAATATGGAAGAAATGACAGGGGAAGCAGAAGATGAGATGAAGTCTAAATACCCTTACATGTTCCAAAATGAAGATAACGAGGATGCCGGGGGGACGCAGGACGCATTAGAAGGAGAAACGTCTCTATGAGGTAAGCAATAACTTGAGAATACTCTTTCTTAATACAAAATGGTGATATGCAGATAATGTACATATTTATAATGCTTTGTATAGCCTTGTAAGGCCATACGTTTGGTTTAACTGCTTGCAAGTTTGGCTAGTGTCCATTTTATAGAGGAAACTCAACCGGAAATTTCCGTCAGAAATCCACGATGAGTTAGACTCCCCGTAAACCCATACATTCGAGGATGAATGTTCCTAAGGGGGGGAGGGTGTTACTACCCATATTTGCATACGTTAGCTTACGCCGTAAGTTAGTCTACATAGGTCTGAGAAGTGATTATCTTTGAGATGATAAGACTTTTGTCCTATTGGTCTTAAATGATACGAGGGTGTATAAGAGTGGTTAACAAGTACTAGAAGTTAAACGAATCAAGGATGTTGTAAATCGTATTTTTGGGTAAATCTAGAGGTAATTAATATTACCAAGAGGGTATATATTAAGGTATTTGAATCATATAATATCCGTTTCAAAATTTTTGAAGTCAAACGAGTTATGAAGCAAAAGTCGACAAAAGTTGTCGCAACTTACGTTCATAATTTTACTCATACTTTAGGTCAAATGTCACTAAGCTTGTCTCCCAATTTAATTAGAATTACGGGGTGATCTACCCACCAAATTGAAGATATTTGAGCCTATATTCCAACGCCTTAAACCGTTCATCGATACGATCTCAGAATTGGGAGATATTAGCATTTTCGCGAGACTGCGCCAAGCACCTCTCTATGGGGCCCACATAGGCGGTTTAAGACATATGGATATATATAACACGCCTCAACCCCGTTTTAAGTCATTATTTTTCAGTATATTCAGACCATAGAACCCTAAGAACACCCTCTCAAGGTTCTCTCATGATCCAAGAGTAAAACAAAGGGCAAACAACACAAATCAAGTCTCAGGAATCCCGTGGCGCTAGTAAGTTTGTATTTCTTCTTGTTGTTGCTGATTTTTGTGTTGTTACAGCTCATGTGGGAGGTTGTTTTAAGTTGTTTATGCTCTGTAAAATACTCCCTCGAGTTTTAATATCAACCTAGGTGATTTCAAGCCTTCTAAAGTGATTCTAGTGCCGAAAAACCCTAATTGATTGCTAGCTTCGTTCCCTTGTTCTTGTGGCAGCATTGGAGGGATATTTCGTGGTCAACTAAGGTCAAATTGGAGTTTTTCTTTATTTTTAAAGGTAATGAACCTCTTACCCTACATGTATTTAAGATTATCCAAGTTACAGCTAAGTCGTTGAAGCTAAAACTTGTGAGATATATGTCGAAAGGCTTGCTAATAATGTTGTTGGTTGGTGGACTGTTTTGGGAGGCTCAATATGGTTATTATTGATGTTGTTTGGTATTTTTGGTGATTATTTTAACTTGTGGGAAGTCATATAAATAGGGGAGGTGCTGTGCGTTTCATCGTAAAATAGGTTACGGTTGGTACATAATAGTTACGACGCTTAAACGATAACGATAGTGTCATTTCTCTTATTGTAGACTAAGGAGTCGTGGAATTTCCATAGCTTGAGATTGGGCAGTATATACAAGGTATGTGAGGCTATCCCTTTCCTTCTTTTGCACGACTTCGATTGTGTGTAATGTAATGAACGAGCTTCCAAAGATACTCCACTCTTAGAGGCTAGCAGTACTTACATTGTTTCCCTTCTTATGGAACGATTGATGTTGATGTTACTTCTCTTATTCTTATGTTATCAATGTTGTTGGTACTTCCTGATTCTTATAAGATTCTTGATGAGGATTTAGTCCTGATAACGTGTACGGAGGGTACCGACCTTACGTCACTCCGAAAGGTTCAAAATGTGATTCCAATAAATCCAGCACGCATCATATATATGTATCTATTATACTCTACCGAGCCGCGCTATAGTCGGCCGGGTATGGCACCTATTGTGCAACCACTGATCAGTTGGGTTTTACCAAGCTCCACGTGGCCGGGTATGATTCTACCGAGCCTTATGATGCCCGGGTACATTTTTACCGAGCCTATTAGGGACGGGTATGATATGATGATAATGATGCCCAAGGAGGCGTATGTTTTAAAAGTTTATGTATATATATATATATATATGCATCATGCATTCATGTCAGTACCCCTCAGAGGTACCTAGATGTTACAGGTTGTATATTCTCTATTCCTTTTTATATTTTTGTTCTTACTTATGCTTTCCTGCCTTACATACTCAGTACTTTATTCGTACTGACGTCCTTTTTTTTTGTGGACGCTGCATGTCGTTCTGCAGGTCCTGATAGACAGGTAGGCGAAGCTCCCCCACAATAGTAAGCTGCCCAGTTCAGTGGTTATTGGCGAGAACTCTTCTCCGAACTTGCCGTGGTCTTGGTATGCATTTTGTTATAGGCATTATGGGTATGTCGGGGCCGTATTCCGGCAATGTTGCATCACTTATGTTCCTTTAGAGGCTCATAGACATGTGTCAACTCATGTATAGTTTGGATTGCCTTGTTGACTAATTTTTGTTGTATAGTCTCTCATGGCAGCTTGTCAGCTCGCACCTTACACGTAGCTTCATGAAAGCCTTGTCGGCTCATGACATATATGTTCATGCCATTATCTGCCATTGTTGGTTGTTTAGGATTCACGTCTACCACTTATACTGATCTCATCGGCCCTTATAGATAATAACAAAATTTAGATAAAATTTGCATTGGTGCTCGGCAAGTATGGCCCGGGCGCTAGCCATGGCCCTCCAGTTTGGGTCGTGACATGCCATCCCTTCGCCTCAATGTTTAGGTTGTTGCGCTGAATATGAACCCCTGCAATGATCCATGGTGGTGGTGGCCCCGGGGCTACAAGAAGCTCAGCTAGCCATTGGCGAGCTACAACACCCAACGCCAGCTTCTCCAAGTACTGTGCTTGCTCCACATCCTCAAACCCCAAATAGGAATCTAATGTGTGTTGGTCAAACCTCACCTTCGGATTCCTCACTTTCGTGACTTTGGTCCCTTTCTTTATGTGTGCCACATTGGCATAGAACTCGCGAACCAAATACTCCTTGGTGTCCACAATGGTCTGGGTGAACCACATCCACCCCTTCTTCTCTCGAAACTGTTTCAATACTGCTGGATTGTACTTGTTGAGATCTTTGAGTTGGAATTGTCGCACAAGAGAGAGCGATCTCACCGGAAACCACCCATAAAAGCTGGTGAAGGCAGCTAGACTGACGTAATTGTCCTCCCAGACCTCTTTCTTCGTCGACCTCTCAAGGCCACTGTAGAAGAGGGCTCCAAAGCCTGACTGGTACTCCCCGAACCCTCAGAGGTGATATGTGTGATGGACGGCTTGTCTCATAGTTGAAACCTCCCCTATGGCTATTGCGACTGTGATTGGACAACAGGCAGTTCTTGAACTGAATCGCCCTCTAACGCTTCCCGAGGTGGGGCATAAGAACTAGATTCAGAGGGCTCTGGATTTCTTCCTCTGCTTTCTGTAGCTCTCCTGGTGATAATCGTTTGGAGGGCGAGGGGTAAAATTCTTTTGCTTCGACCTTTGGAAGGTTCACCCCTCCCCTTTGAAGTATCACTGCAGCCTCGAGATCTAACCGTTTTTTGTGACAAGCAACAATAGCAGTCAGTTGTAGTTCAATTGCAAACAGACAACATACACCCAGTTTAGAACATGCAAGCAGTATGGGGAAGTGCGGCCGCACATTTACAAGGGCGGCCGCAGGCTGAGATGTGCGGACCACGCAATTTGAACTTGCGGCCGCAGAGATTCAACTACGGTCCGCACAATTTTGAGTGCGACCACAGGTGTAAGGTGCGGTCTGCACTTTTATCATTGCAGCTGCACATTAGATATCCCAAAAGTGGCAACACTCTGGTAATAGAGATTACGCTGTTATGCAGCCGCACTCATTTTTCTACAGCCACGATGGGATTTCCGTGGACCGCACAATTTCAAGTGCAACTGCACATTTAGCCTTGCTTACAATACCCTAGTCTTAACTTCTGCGGACCGCACAATTACTTGTGCGGCTGTAGATTTCAAACAATATGAGCAGACTTTCTAGGGTTGTTCAATTTTTGCAAAAATTTGACATGGTATTAATAATTAAGCATGAAAAACACATCACCCATTCCCCACAGAGAAATTATTAGTTAACCCAACATAGTTTTAATCCCATATGTTAGTAAAATTTATATATATTGACAAATGGCCTAAAACTACCTTAAAAATGTAAATAAAGCTAAAAATTGAAATATTCTATGAGTAATTGAAGCATACCAGATATGAAGTAATGCAGACGAGTAATCATAAATGTGGATTTAGTGTGGCAGAATATTGAACAGACAATTTCCAAGTTTTAGAGTTCAGAGTGCTCAGAGAGGAAAACAAATGTACAGTAGCCCTTAAGGTTACTATTTACAGTTAACGATCAGCCTTGAGTAACAAGTGAGGAGTGCGGTCGCCGAATTCCCTCTACGGTCCACACTCTTTTACATGGGGGCTCAAATGTCCTTGATGATCTGCGGTCCGCACGATATGGGGTGTGACTACAGATATTTGCTATGGATCGCAGAATTTTATGTGCGGCGACATATTGGCCATGTCGATGATAGATCAAAATTTAGGGAGTTTTCATTTTCCATTTCGAGTTGTGCGTTCAGCACTGAAATTGTGCGGCCGCAGGCCTTTTGTTGTAGCACTCACAATTGTGCGGTCCGCACTTTCCACACTTAGCTAGTTTTTTTAGCACACTTCCTGTAAATTGCACTCATTCCTGCAACACACTCCAAATCGAGTTAGCACACAAATAATACCTATCTAAAAAAGAAGAAAAGGAAATGAAAAAGAAAACATGGGTTGCTTCCCAAGAGCACCTGATTTAATGTAGCAGCACAAAGCATATTACCATCACTTCAACTGAGTAACTGCCACCACGTGACAATCATCAGCTTGTCCGAAATAATGCTTCACCTGGTGGCCATTGACTCAGAATATCTCGTCATTTTTGTTCTTCAGGTCCAATGCACCAAAAGGTGTCACACCCATAATTTCAAATTTAGATTTTAGCTTTTCGGGAAACATCTTCAATTGTGAGTTGAACAACAACTCAAGATCGCCCACCTTGAACTCCTTGTTTCGGATGAATTTGTCATAAAGGTGCTTCATTCTTTCTTTGTACAAAGACAAACTTGCATATGCATGGTACCAAAACTCATCCAATTCATTCAAATGTGCAACCCGCAAGTCAGCAGCTGCATCCCAATCAAGATTCAACTTCTTGCCCATATGTCTTTGTGCTCAAGTTCCAGTAGAAGATGACAAGCTTTGACAAACACCAACTGGTATGGAGACATCCCGATAGGAGGTTTGTAAGCAGTCCAATAAGCCCATAGTGCATCATCAAGCTTCTTTAACCGACCCGTCGGGTTGGCATTCACATTTTTGGACGAGGTACTCATTATCTCCCGGTTGGAGACTTTCACTTGACCGCTAGCTTGTGGATAATAAGGAGTCGTAACTTTATGAGTGATACCATACATGCTAGATCGGCGAACCATGGCACCTTCTTCATTGAAATGGCCAAGAGTTGCTCATCAGGGAAGGAGTCATTGATCTTAAGTCCAATATGCAGCCTCCCATCCTCCTCCAAAGTAGATAAATGGTATGCCACTTGATTTTCACTCCCTTTTTGATCTTGGATGTCAATATCAAACTCTTGCAACAGTAGCACCCAACTCAGCAACCGAACTTTTCAATATTTCTTGCTCATAAGATAACAAAGTGCCGCATGGTCCGTATGAACAATAAACTTTGCACCCATCAAGTACTGGCGGAATTTCTCAATAGCAAACACAAAGGCAAGGAGCTCTTTCTATGTAACAGTGTAATTGACTTGGGAATCATTCATGGTCTTACTAGCATAGTATACCGGATGAAAAATCGTGCAGATACGTTGCCCCAAAACTGCTCCAACTGCTATATTACTAGCATCGCACATGAGCTCAAAAGGAATACTCCAATTAGGAGGGGTGATAATGGGAGTTGTTGTGAACTTGAACTCTAGCAATTCAAAATCTCTCATGCAATCATCATTGAAGCGAAACTTAGCATCTTTCTATAAGAGCTTGCACAATGGGTTCTCCACTTTAGAAAAATCCTTTATGAAGCGTTGGTAGAACCCCGCGTGACCCAAGAAACTTTTCATGCTTCTCACTGAAGTTGAAGGTGGAAGTTTAGAAATCCCCTCTATCCTCGCCTTGTCGACCTATAAGACATTCTTTGAAATTTTGACAAGGACAATGCCTTCCTCGACCATAAAATGGCATCTCCCAATTCAGCACCAAGTTCTTTTCTTCACCCCTTGCCAACACTTTATCCAGATTTGCAAAGCAATCATCAAAGGAATCCCCGAATGCCGAAAAATCATCCATGAAGTATTCGAGGTAGTCTTCTACCATATCCGTAAAGATCGCAATCATACACCGATGAAAAGTCGCCGGTGCATTGCATAAGCCAAATGGCATCCGCTTGAAAGCGAAAGTGCCATAGCGACAAGTGAAAGTTGTTCTCTCTTGATCTTCCGGGGCTATAAGGATTTGGTTGTAGCCTGAATATCCATCTAGAAAGTAATAGAAAGCACGGGTGGCCAACCTATCAAGCATATGGTCAAGGAATGGGAGTGGAATGTGCGAATCAACTCGTTCTTATCATTGGTGAACCCTATTATGCCCCCCTTCTTTGGGACACATTGCACCGGAGAAGTCCACGAACTGTCGAAAATAGGGTAGACAACCCCAATATCCAACCATTTGATAATCTCCTTTTTGAACACGCCTTGCATGGCTTCATTGAGTCTCGTTTGATGTTCAATGGAGGGTTTGTCATCTTCTTCCAAGTTAATTTTGTGCATGAAAAATGCGGGGCTTATTCCCTGGATATCCGCCAAAGTCCACCCAATAGCTTTCTTCCTCTTGTGGTGCACTGCTAATGTAGAGTCAACACGCACGTTAGTCAAACAAACGGAAATAATAACTGGTAAAGTATAACAAGGGCCAAGGAATTCATACCTAAGATGTGGAGGCGATGGCTTCAAGTCCAAGGTAGGATGCTCTTCAACATGAGGCTTTGTAGGAGGAGTTTTCATATTTTCAAGATCCATGGAAAGTTTTCGGGGTGCATAGTTGTACGACCCAATTCCTTGTAAGGAATTCACATGTTCCATGAAGCCATCCATCTCCTTATCATCAAAGTTTAGCAAGACGGCCTCCACACATATCACCCACAGATTGTGGCACTTGTATCATCAATAATCACATCGGTCACCCAATCCACGAATGAACACACTTCATTCCTATTCGGTTCTCATAGATTTGCACACATGGAACACTGCCTTTTCATCACCCACCCAAAAAGTGAGTTCTCCCGATTCCACATCAACAAGGGCCTTCCCCGTAGCAAGGAAAGGTCTTCCAAGAATTATAGGCACCTCATACTCCACTTCACAATCAAGAATGACAAAATCCTCCGGAAGAATGAACTTATCAACACTAACCAATACATCTTCAATCACTCCCAAGGGTCTCTTCATTGTAAGATCGGCCATTTTTAATCTCAAAGATGTGGGTCTTGGTTGCCAATTACCCAGGTCTTGAAAACCAAGTAGGGCATCAAATTGATACTCGCCTCAGTATCACAAAGACCTTTGGCAAACTCGGCATTTTCAATGGTACAAGGGATTGTGAAAGCACTGGGATCTTCCAATTTATGAGCCATCGAATGCACAATCGCACTCACTTGATGAGTGACTTATAGTTTTAAAATTCATCGACCGCTTCTTTGTCACCAAATCCTTCATAAACATTGCATAATCGGGTATTAGCTCCAAAGCTTCAACTAACGACACATTTATCGAGAAACTCTTCATCATGTCAATTAATGTTTTGAATAGGTTCTCGCCATTTTTCTTGGCGAGCCTTTGAGGATATGGAGGAGATGGCTTAGGTAATGGTTCCTTAGCCTTTTGCACTATGGGTTCCGATATGTTAATAACATGATCCCTAGAGGGGTTCACTTCATCTTGAGTCTCTTCCACCGTGTCATCAATATCAATCCACACATTATTATTTGCTTGCATCGCATTGTTTAGGATCTGTTCTTCTTCTACCACTTGCTCATCATCCACAAGTTGCCTTTGACATGAGGTGGGCGCATTCCCACCTCTTTCACTTCTTGTAGTGACGGCCATCACATGCCCCGTATTGTTCCCCACCCTTCGGGTTCACCACCGTATCACTTGGTAGTGCCCCATTAGGACGAGAATTTGAAGTTTGAGTGATTTGCCCAATTTTGCACTTCTATGTTGCGGATCGATGTGCTGTGTGAGGCAAGTTGGGCATCGGAATCAGCATTCTTCTCCATTATTTACTTCAACGTGTTCTTAATACGCTCCATTTTATTGTTAGAGGAACTAGGACCATGGGAAGGTAAGGAGGTGGGTTGCTCGATTGTTGGTACATCGGGGGCCTTTGAGAAGCCGACTCCCGATTTCCTTGAATGTTATTTCAACCGCCTTGATCGTTGCTTCCCCAATTGCCTTGGTTATTGTAGTTATGCCGATTCCCTTGATTATAGTCTCCACTCCAATTGCCTTGATTGTTGGTGTTATTCCAATCGCTTTGATTGTTTTCACCACTCCAATTACCTTGATTGTGAGAATACCAATTGCCTTGATTATTTTAATGTCTCCATTGTTGTTGGCTAGGGCCTTGGAATTTGTTTCTTTGCCCTTGAAAGTTGTTCACATATTGGACCTCTTCTTTGTGGTCATTGTAAGACTCATCTTGATCAAATCCACTATCATCTTGCACAAAATTGTCCCCTCTTTGTTGCAGTTGTGGACACCTTGTTCTTCGCTTGTTCACCATCATACTTACTCCCTCTAGTGCATTGACTTTCCTAAGGCTTTTCACTTGTTGAAGTTGAGCCTTTGCCAATTGGTTCATGGTGGTAGTCAACTTCGTTATGGCTTGTCCATGATGATGCAACTCTCTGTGAAGAAGAATTACATTGGGATCACCGTGTGGTACATTAGCCCCAGATTGTCACGCCAATGAAGTATCCTCCATCTCATGCAAGACATCACATGCCTCAGTATACGACGTCGTCATGAAATTCCCACCGGCCAATTGATTCTACAATCCAAATAGATGTAACTAACACCACTTCTCATCATCCAAATGTTTACAACATTCATAATTCAACAATCCAAAACCGTAGCATAGTTCCTATGGTTCTCTTTATGAAACCCATTCACTATTCTCCCAATAACTTATCAATTCATAGTTATAAATTATTAGAGAGTAGAAGCATTACCTTTTCTAAGCTCACTCCTCTTGAATTCAAGTTGTAGGGTTTAATTTCTCAATAATGGTGTCTCCATTGATTATCTAATGATTGGAACAGATCATATCTAGTTAGGTCCTTAACAAATATTTAAAACAGTATATTGTACAATCATAGTTAAAGTGGAATAGATGATACAATTATAACATTTTTAGTTTTAACTTTCCCAAAAACAGATACAACCCGTACTATGTCTACGGAGCCTCTAACAAGAACAAAAGAGTGCTATGACAGTGCCGGCAACAAGGCCCCAGCTATACCTAAAAACGCTATGTACAAAGGATATAAGATATAGGACCCCGAAAGTAAGTGGGGCTCACTTAATCAGTTGAGGAGAGCGTGTGCTGCTATCACTGATCAATACTACCTGCATCCATTAAAGATGCAGCACCCCCAGCAAAAGGGACATCATTACATATGGAATAGTACTAGTATGTAAAACTAAACACCCTCTCAAAAGAATGAGCAACAGTAAAATGATAATCAAAACATGATATCAATAAGAGAGTCAAACGATATCAAAGTGTAAAATTATGGGAAAACATAAATTTCAAGTAGGTGTCGGTAATTTAAGTTGGGAGATGTTTAGCACCGATATACCACCGTGTTTTAGCACGGAGTCCGATATCAACCTGACCGGCTAAGTCGTCTCACCCCGAGACATACACTCGCAATACCACCATGTACGCGGCATGGTGTCCGATTTCAGCCCGATCAGCTAAGCCGTCTCACCACAATGCCATGTGGGTCGACATCACATCATATCTAGCTAGCAATAATCTCATCCCATTTAGGGGGAAAGCATCTCAACACACCAATGTCATCCCATATAAGGGGAAACAGTCTCTATCACATTGAAACGAGGATTTACCCCTAAATTACTCCTACACCGGCAGGTGTAGTTTCGGGGTTAGGTTGTTCCGACCTACCCTTCCTTGCAGGCTAAACGGTACTCTCAAAGCATTTATTCTTAAAAGAATTTACCACTCAATTCACATTCTTCTACATGTTATTCATTTTATTGGCATCATGGGCCGTAACGCAATATCATTCTTGGCACTTGGCCGTATTTCTTAATTCATGCTCGCTATTTCACTTTCAATCATTATAATGGATATTCAACAGCAAGGCCTTTCAAATTAAGGCTTCACACAGAGACTTTAGCAAATTAGGGTCTTAGGCACATATGATCTCTTATACAGTTTGATGTGATCACTTTCATTTGGGCTTGACTTGAAGTCGTAACATTTTAATACGTACTCATAATTCAATTACTCTCCCAAAGAATAGCACAATATGATAAGAACATTTTGGAACACGTCATGAATATATTCATATGTATACATCATCTGAAGCCAAGCTTATTCAGAAAAGTCAATTCATAATGGACAACTCAAGACTTACAAGATCATCGTTGGAATTTAATTCTAAGAGAGATGTTAAGCCAACATATCTTGCCTCAAGCTTTTCAATTTACTGCAATGTTCTGCAGATCCTAGCCATTTCGACCTATTAAGAGATATAGCAAAATTGAACACAAATTAGGAAGGAGTTTATAATTCTAGCTCACTTGAGCATTTTACCAAACACTAGGAGTGCATTATGGTTTTAAGGTCCTCCTATGGTGGATTCTTTCACCCCAACACCCAAAGTTTACCAAAAAGAGCTCAACAATCTCCCTGCTACCCTAGATGGTACTTGCATGTAAAATAAACAACTCAGACACCCAAGAATTGCTTTACTAATTACCCATTTATAGTTAATTTCTAAAATTAAGGGTTAGGGTGTAGAATCTTACCCTTTGGTTGAAGACCTTGTGAGTTACCCTATAGAAATCTTCAAGGTTTGAACAAAGATTGATGAACAAGTGACTTACAACTCCTCTTCACACTCTAGACCACTTTCCCCTCTCTCTAAAATGTGAGTTTGAACTTCTAAAATTACCCTCAATATTGTTTTATAAGAATGGGGTCGGGTTTATAAAACCAGAAAAATGAAGCTCCGAAACACAATATGCGGTCGCATATGCGACCGCATAATGCTTCTCCGGTCTGCAAAATAGGCTGCGAAATGTCCCTCCAAAACTAGGCAATTCTTCCCCACTCTGCGGCTATTCTGCGGTTTGCAAACCTAATATGTGGTCGCATAATGCGCCACAGAACCTCCCTATGGAAAACTTTCCTGCTGGTTCCGCGATCGATGTGCGGCCCCCGAAACGATTTTGTGATTGCATAGTTGATCGCACAATATCATCCAAACTTGCCCAGTTTTCTACTTCAATCTGCGGCCATTCTACGACCACATAGTGGGCCGCAAAAATGTCTTCTTCTGCCAATAAATATCCTTTACTTCGCAGCGCACTGTTCAACCCAAAAAATCCGTACCACGGCGAGCTTGGGCCACAATGTGACTCAGATGCTACAACACACACCAGTAGTTCCAATTTTTGACTAACTCCCTAAATTTCCAAAAGTTTCGCAAGAGACTCCCTTGTAATTGGGCCTATCCACCTGTCAGAAAATCCCAAAACCAGTCCTAACAATATGTATAGGAGCCAACGATGCAAGACAACATTAAAACAATGCTAATCGTGCTCTCACGAGCAGTCCACTACCAAAAAGGAACACCCTTAATATCAACTGTACAATGATACATAATTCACATAAGGTAACTCTTAGCACTTTCATAGAACACAACTTATAAATACATGGCTACTCAAACAATTGAGGGTACATTTTATTCATTTCTTCCTCGGCCTCCCAGGTCGCCTCTTCATCCTGTTGGTTCTGCCATAGTACTTTCATGGAGGCAATCTCTTTGTTCCTCAACTTTCAAACTTCCCTATCAAGGACGGAAACTGGAATTTCTTCAAATGTCAATTTTTCATTAACCTCAATGGTCTCAACCGGAACAATAAGCGACGGATATCCAACCACCTTCTTTAAAATGAAATGCACAAAGGATAGAAGATACAGGACCCCGAAATGAAGCGGGGCTCACCAAATCAGATGAGGAGAGGATGTGCTGCTATCACTGATCAATACTACCTGCTATAGAACCACTTGCATCCATTAAATATGAAGTGCCCCCGGCAAACTGGATGTTAGTACATATGGGATAGTACAAGTATGTAAAACTAAACACCCTCTCCATAGAACGAGCAACAATAATCAGAGAATGAAACATGATATCAACAAGAGACTCAACGGTATCAAAGTGTCAAATTAGGGGAAAGGTAAATTTCAAGTAGGTGTCGGTAATTTATGTTGGGAGATATTTAGCACCGATATACCATCATGTTTTAGCACGGAGTCCGATCTTAGCCGGACCGGCTAAGGGACATACACTCGCAATACCACCATATGCGCGGCATGGCGTTTGATCTCAGCCCGATCGGCTAAGCCGTCTGACCATAATGCCATGTGGGTCGACATCACATCACATCTAGCTAGCAATAATCTCATCCCATTTAAGGGGAAAACATCTCAACACACCAATCTCATCCCATATAAGGGGAAACAGTCTCATCACATTAACATGGGGATTTACCCCTCAATTACTCCTACACCGGCACGTGTAGTTTCAGGTTTAGGTTGTTTCGACCTATCCTTCCTCGGTGGCTAAACGATACTACCAAAGCATTTATTATTAAGAGTATTTACCACTAAATTCATATTCTTCTACATGTTATTCATTTTATTGGAATCATGGGCCATAATGCAATATCATTCTTGGCACATTGGCTGTATTTTTTAATTCGTGCTCGCTTTTTCACTTTCAATCATTATAATGGATATTCAACAGCAAGGCCTTTCACATTAAGGCTTCACACAGAGACTTTAGCAAATTAGGGTCTTAGGCACATATGATCTCTTATACAGTTTGATGTGATCACTTTCATTTGGGCTTGACTTGAAGTCGTAACATTTTAATACGTACTCATAATTCAAATACTCTCCCAAAGAATAGCACAATATGATAAGAACATTCTGGAACACGTCACGAACATATTCATATGTATACAGCATCCGACGCCAAACTTATTCAGAAAAGTCAATTCATAATGGACAACTCAAGATTTACAAGATCATCGTTGGAATTCAATTATAAGAGAGGAATTTAGCCAACATACCTTGCGTCGAGCTTTTTAATATACTATAATGTTCTGCAGATCCCTGCCACTTCGATCTATTTTAGAGATATAGCAAAATTGAATACAAATCTGGAAGGAGTTCATAATTCTAGCTCACTTGAGCATTTTACCAAACACTAGGCGTGCATTAAGGTTTAAAGGTCCTCCTATTGGGGGGTTTTCACCCCACCACCCAAAGTTCATCTAAAAGAGCTCAGCAATCTCCCCACTACCCTAGATAGTACATGGATGTAAAATAAACAACTCCCACACCCAAGAATTGCTTTACTAATTACCCATTTTTAATTAAATTCCGAAATTAAGGGCTAGGGTGTAGAATCTTACCTTTTGGTTCAAGACCTTGTGAGTTACCGTAGAGAAATCTTCAAGGTTTGAACAAAGATTGATGAACAAATGACTTAGAACTCCTCTTCTCACTCTACTCCACCTTATTCTCTCTCTAAAATGTGAGTTTGAACATTCTAAAATGACCCTTAACATTGTTTTATAAGAATGGGGTCGGGATAATAAAACCAGAAAAATGAAGCTCCGAAACAAAATATGCGGTGGCATATGCGAACGCATAATGCTTCTGTGGTCCGCAAAATGGTCCGCGAAATGGCCCTTCAGAACTGATCAATTCTGCCCCACTCAACGGCCATTCTACGGTCCGTAGACCTATTCTACGGTCGCATAATTATCCGCAGAACCTCCCTCCAGAAAATTTTCATAATCGACGTGCGACATGCGAAACAGCTTGGCGATCTCTTAGTTAACGGCACAATATCATCCAACTTGCCAAGTTTTCCCTTTCACGCTGCGGCCATTCTGCGACCCGTAGAATGATTCTGCGACCCCATAATGGGTTGTAGAAATGTCTTCTCCTGCGAAATTTTTACAACACACACCAGCAGTTTTAATTTTTTACTAACTCCCTAAATTTCCAAAATTTTCGCTAGAGTCTCCCCTATAAGTGGGCCTATCCACCTGTCAGAGAATCCCAAAACCAATCCTAACAACATGTACGATAACCAATGATGCAACATAACATTAAACAATGCCAACCGTGGCCTCACGAGCGGTATACTACCAAAAAGGAACACCCTTAACATCAATTGTACGATGATACATAATTCATAGAAGGTCACTCTTAGCATTTTCATAGAACACAACTTATAAGTACATGGCTATTCAAACAAATGAGGATGCTCTTTCTTCATTTCTTCCTCGGCCTCCCAGGTGGCCTCTTCAACCTGTTTGTTCCGCCATAGTACTTTCACGGAGGCAATATCTTTGTTCCTCAACTTTCGGACTTGCCGAGGATAGCAACTGGAATTTCTTCATATTTCAATTCTTCATTAACCTCAATGGTCTGAACCGGAACAATAAGTGATGGATCTCCAACCACCTTCTTCAACACGGACACGTGGAACACCGGGTGCACTAAAGACATCTCTTGAGGTAGTTCTAGCTTGTAAGCCACCCAAACAATCCTCTGAATGATTCTGCACGGTCTGACATACCTCGAACTAAAATTCCCTTTCTTAAGAAATCTCTACATTGGTCAACACATAAGCCTACTTCGACACCACAAAACCCATGGTTTTTAGGCAAAATTTATGGGGCCTTACATTTAGATTCATCAAATTAAATGCAAAAATCGAAAATGAAATCATGTAAAATAATCAAATCCGAGTCAAAGGTACTTACCCCGATCCAAGTCATGAAATCTCTTCCAAAATCGTCCTCCCAAATTAAAAATGTGATATAATAACCAAAATCTTTGAAATAGAATAGTTTATAACACTGCCGAGTTACATGCATCGTGATTGCGTAGAAGGAAAATAGCACTATCAGGGGCCCAAATTGCACTCCACCTGTCGCAACCTTGAAGACTAAACCACCAAGGGCCCAAATCGCACTTCTTTATCGCGGTTGGACCTTTCCGATCGCGAAGAACACCTTAAACATTAGAGATCAACAGAAAACTAGTGACGCACTTGTTATCCAACATAGCCCGAAACCACCCCGAAACCACCCCGAAACACACCCGAGCCCCCCGAGACCCTGAAGGAACATACCAACAAGTCCAAAAACAAAACATGGATCTACTCGAGGCCTCAAATCATACATAGCAACATCAAAACCACCAATCGCACCCTAATTCAACCTTAATGAACTATTTAAAATTTATGAATTCTAAATTTATGCCGAACACGTCTAAACAACTCGAAATCACCTCAAATTTTTTACACAGGAGTCCCAAATGACATAATGAAACTATGCCAACTCCCAGAACAATAATCCAAACCCGAAAACTCCGAAGTCAACTCCTGGTCAAATCTATGAACTTTTCAAACTTTTAAACTGCCAACTTTTGGGCAATAGAGCCAAAACCTTCTAGAAGCATCCAATTGCAAATTCGGGCTAACGCCCAAGTACAAAATAAACATCCAGACCTAACGGAACCATAAAAACTCCGATCCAAGGTCAAATACACAAATGTCAAACTTAGCCAACTCTTCAAACATAAAGCTTCTAAAATGAGAATCATTCTTCCAAATCAATTCCGAACAACTCGAAAACTAAAGCTGACGATACATGCAAGTCATAATACACCATTTGAAGCCACTTATGAAGTCAAACCACCGAATTGATTGCAGGTGTGCAAAGTGATCGGTCGGGTCGTTACATTCTCCCTCACTTAAACATATGTTAATCCTCAAACATTCTAAGTGTCGTTCTAAAGCTGTCAAATCACTGTATAAACTCATCGTACAAATAATCATGGGTGATCCGACGTCACAGCAATCCATATAATCCAGACAACACAACCTAACTAAAAAAACTTACTTCATCCTTAGTCCATAACCTTAGAACCCAAACATCAATATTTTTAACCCATTATAAGACCCGATTCTTGCATCTATACATTGTATAAGTCTTAATAAGCAGTATCAGGCCATAACCATATCCCAAATATAATCACATGATATTTCACATAACTCAGATACTCGTAGAAAAATCTTCTGACCATAACCTCTACCTAATAAAAAACCCGGTACTGGTAACAAACTTCATATCAAATGAAAATTTGTTTTACACTTTCGTAAACTGCCAATGATGAAAGAAACACGCAGGAACTCATAACCACCCATCCGACCAGCAAGTCGTGGAGTTCTCTCGCCCAACAAGGACCATAGCCAAATCCTAAGTTGACCTGCGACGTTATTCTCCTAAACTTACCTTAACCAAATATGATAGCACTCATTGCAAGTCTAATAGCCTTACCTCTTCCATCATAAGCTGCTCTACCAACATGCCACATCAATAATACCTAGAGCCAGATACCATGCAACATGTGCACTAAGTAAGCAATAACTCAAACATACCAAATAATGGAGAGAAAATCAAATGAGAGAACACCTACGAAAGCTCAATCGATATCACGACAAAGCACAAAGGAGAACCCAAGAACACGAAATAAACGCGAAGGATCATATTCCAATCATAATCTGTTGCGATGCATGACCCAATCCGAACACCGGCCCATACAGAATACATTGAGTCATGATACACAAAATAAAAAAACTTATGCATATCGACAAAAAACACGTGAAGTGCATGCCCACAACCTATCCGCAACCCATCATTTGACAACCCAAGAACCATCTCACTCAAATTTCACCATGAGGCCCAAATAGAAATGCATCAATTGCGTAAATAGCCAACAATCTCATAACCCATTATAGCATCGAAGAGTAACACATGTGACATACCAGAACACTAATAAGACAAACTTTAACCCATGAACAATAGCTGTGCTGAGTAAACAAATTCGACCCAATATAGAATACACATTCTCATTAGGCCTACCAGTGGCTTCAAATCAATTCAGATCATCACAAAATAGGTACATAACCTCCGCAAAATCCACAATAATCAATCCATAACACATTCACTCATTCGTCAACCTCTCAATATACCTTTATCGTCCCAACCGAAGAATGAAGGCCTTTGAGAACCCCCCTAGTCTTCAAATCCCTAAAATACAAGGATCTCCATGTTCGATCCTAACTCCACCACTCAAATGACTGACACATTCCTCATGCGCAATCATCTCATTTGAAATATTTCCATTATTCTTCCGTGCCATATAGCAAAATCTAAACATCAGTAGTCGACCAACCAGATGATTACCGTAACACCTTCTTAGGTGATAGCAGATAGTGCCAGCATCTTCTAAATATCTTGAACCGTCCATCCTACCTAGAAATCATGACCTTCCCTTTAAACAGAACAACAACATCGTACATGTCAAATCTTTAATCAAATACTCAAAATCAACCAAAACATCAACCCTTGGTCTTACTCTGGAACTCGAAAAAACTCCCAAATTCGGACAATCAAATTGAATATGAGTCCAACCATGCCAATTTCACTCAATTTTGACTCCCAATCGATGTTCAAATTTCAAATATTCGTTTCAACAATTTATTGACAAAAACTGCAATTTCTCTATTAGATTCATAAAATTAAATGCCAAAATCAAATATGAAATCGTGTAAGATAATCAAATCCGAGTCAAAAGTACTTACCCCAATCCAATATATGAAAAACTCCTCCTAGATTGCCCAATACCGAGCTCCCAAACTGAAAATGTGATAAAATAACATGAACCTTCGAAATAGAGTACTTTATAACACGATCCTGTTACATGCATCATGATCACGACGTAGCCCTCGCGATCACATAGAAGGAAAATAGCACTGCCAGCAATTACACTTCGTGTTCGCGACTACGCTTTCGCAAATTCAATGAACAGAACGACAGACCTTCCTGATCACGCCTACTCTAATGCGAACACAATGAGGAAATTTCCCCAGCCTAGTTCCTTATCAGCGAACACGATTCCATTGGTGCGAATGCGATTAACAACCATCTCAAACCTGCGCAAACGCGCTCCACCTATCGTGACCGCGATGACTAAATCACCAGGGGCCCAACAATGCTTTGCGATCGCAGCTGAACCTTCATGACCGTGAAGAAATTTAACCCGTGAATTCCTTCAAGGCAGATAAAATGCCCAAAAAACCAAAGCCCCGCGGTTAGCCTTACCAGCCCCGGAGAAAAAGCAACAACAGCAGGCTGCCACACAGCAGCCTAAAGATGTTTCAATTTCTGCAGTTGTTCAACAACAACAGGTAGCAACAGCAGCTGCAAAAAAGCAGCAAACGACAGAAGCTGGACCAAGCCAGCCAAAATGTAGATCGCCTGCAGACTATGCCATGAGAGGCATCCCAATGGTGGTCTCATCACAACCAATTCCAGCCAAACAAATTTCAGTTGCCCAACCTCAAAGATGGGCAGATATCGCTAAAGAAGAACCCTCTTCTGAAGATGATATTCAATTTGCACAGCCGCATGCTTCAAAGTGGACGGCAAAAGATTAAAAATGGATACAACTCATGGGCCTTACTAAAACACCCATGACTCCTCTCGACCAAGAGGAAGTGGCGAAGTCGATGGCGCAACTCCTTGAAGCAGCCATCATATCTCCTCCTGTAAGAACTATTTCACCTCAAATTTCAGCTGTGGTTGCAAAAAGCACCATGCCTTTGATGTGCCGAGAAATTTCGGCACATATTGATACTATTTGATTAGAAATTGCTTGTTCCACTTGCTAATTATCATGATATTACTTAATTTTCGTGTAATTTCAGTACATGGATGAAAGAAACCCAAAAGCGTGAAAAGCAGTCCAAAAGCCGTTCAAAGGCAAGAAAAGAGATCAACTATACAGCAGAAGCAATTCTGCAACCGCAAACTGGATATGCGAGTCGCAGAATTGGAACTTTGATAGCAAAGTTGGGCAGAACTTCGAGCTGAAGTAAAAGGAAGAAAGTTTTCAACAATGCGATCGCAGAAGATCAATGCTAATCGCATTCTCATCGCAAATGCGGGCAGAGTTTGAGGTGAAAAATCGAAGGGAATTGCGATCGTATTCTGCGATCGCAGAATCAATCTGCGGAGCGCATTCTGAAATGCGATGGGATGGAGAAGTACTGGTGCAGTCTGCGATACAACAGAACAATTCTGCGAACCGCATTCCTGTTATGCGACAGGAATGCGATCGCAGACGGCAAAGTCGGCCAGAAGTTAATTCAGTTCGCCTCAGTTTTTGGGCCTCTGTAAATAGCCTCTCTAGGGTTATATGCAGGAGAGACTTGTCAGATTTTAAAGTGCAAAATAGTGCTTTTTTTTATTATCAAATTGGGAGAGATTTTTGGGTGATCAAAACTTGGAAATCCATATTGTTGTAAGATGAATTCAACTTTTGTTAATTGTTCTTTAGTTTTCACTATGTGTAGCTAAATTTTAATACTGAGGTTGTGAACCCTAGATGGGTGGAATGTTATTGAATAATTGATATTGCTTCCAATTTTGAAAAAATCTTGATGTTTATTTATTTCTTGTTGTTAATTAAATCGTTGGTGGTTGCAAACTGTAACGGGTGCCAATTTACGCTATTGAACCTTGGAAAAGGGAAGGTAGGGTTTGGTAGAAATAAGTAACGACGATTCAAGGCCTTAACCCTTGTTTAACAAAATCACTTAGGAATAAGAGATTTTAAGTCGGCGAATGATTGGGTATTCGTAATTTCGACTCTAATGTATTCGGGAGAATCATAAGAGGGCACATTATCCAAATATTGGAAAATATCGGGTATCACTATACTAAGAACCAATTGCATATCAAGAGCGGAAGTTAATATCAATATCAATACATTCCACTACATTCGGGGGAGCACAACCTTAGTATCTCGACTTCATATATTTATTCAATTATTATTTTCAAGCTGCAATTATTAGTTTAATTTTCTTTTCATACTCACCATCAATATATTTTATTTTGTTACTTGATCGAATTAAGACTAAGTGAAATATTACGTTAATCAGATATTCGTTTCACGCCTATTCCCTTTGGGATTCGACCCCAACCTAGTTGGGTTACTATATTTGACATCGATCGCTTACACTATTATTAAGGTGTAATTTGAGCGGATCAAATTTTGGCGCCGTTGCCGGGGAATACGATTTTGAAATTTCTGGTTAGTGTATATTTTGCTATAAGTCTAATTCCACTTGATTGCACGTTGTTTATTTTGGTGGTTGTAGGCAGGAAAATATGGCTGAGCATATAGATGATGTGGATGTGGCAAACGACGAGAATCCGTTTGCCGACATTGAGGAATACATTGAAGATACCAATGCTATAGTACCTCCAGCTGTAGGTGCTGCTACATTCAAAGTAGAACATGGGCTGATTTTGATGCTAAAAGCTGAGGGTTATTTCAGAAATTCTACTGATGATGATCCGACACAGCACCTTAGGAACTTCTTGGGTGTTTGCGCAACGCACAAGAAGAATAATGTTTCTGACGATGCATTGCGGCTCAGATGTTTTAAGTACTCACTAGCTGGAGATGCGAGAAAATGGCTGCAAAATCTTCCGCCGAATTCCATCTATTCTTGGCCTGAGTTGGTCCGGGCTTTCTTGTCGAAGTGGTTTCCACAAAGCAAGAAATCAGAGCTCCGGGATAAAATATTTTTCTTCAAACAACTGCCGGGTGAACAGCTGCACGAAGCATGGGAACGATTCAAGTTATATTTGGTGAGGTCACCAAACCATGGCTTTCCAGACTCTATTTTGCTGGAGAAGTTTTACATGGGTTTGGATCCTATGAACTAATCGATAGCGAAAAATGCCGCAGCTGGTTCTTTTATGGATAAGACTTTTGCTAGAGTTACTCAGATTCTGGACAAAATGGCCAAACATAATCAAGATTGGCATTCTGAGGACAATGCAGGTGGCATTACAATTGGGTCTCCTTCCATGAGTAATTTGATCAAAGAAAACCAAGAAAGAGACCAAGTGATCGCTGAGCTTGCTACTAACGTAAATGTCTTGACAAAGCTATTCACTGAGAATCAGAAGAAAAAAATTAATGCAGTGGAGGATGTGCTACCAGCGCATAGTGAAGAATATGAAGAGGCAAATTTTGTCAACAACACTCATGGTGGATATCAAAGGCAGCCCTACCAGGGTCAAGCATCAGAAAATCATTGGAGACCAAACCCGCAAGGGCAAGGTCCCCAATAATGGCGAAGTGATCCGACTGGGCCTAATCAAGGTAATTGGAACAATAATAACCATTTTCCAAATCGGAGTTCCAATCCTTATGTTCCTCCGAAAGGGGCAGTATTCAAATCAGGGCTCATCTAATGAATCTAAACTGGAAAGTATGCTCGAGAGGATAATACAAAATCAAGAGAAGTCAGACACCTCAATGAAGAATATGACTGAATTGGTTGGCTTCCACACAGCAGCTATCCAGAAGTTGGAACTACAAATGAGGGATATCTCTCGTGAGCAATATCCACCGCAAAAAGGGACGCTTCCTAGTGATACGATTGCAAATCCTAAAGGAAGTGGATGTGGTCCTACTGCTCATATCATGGCTGTCACGACAAGAAGTGGTAAGACAGTACAGGTAAATGATGCTGCTGCAGAGTTTCAGATGGAGATTGGTAGTGAAAGTGTTGCTGCAAGAAGTAAAGTTGCTGAGGTAGATAAAAATCCAGAAATTGTTGTGAACACTGAGGATATTCAGGAAGAGGCAAAGGATAAGGTGGAAGAAACACCAATCGTTCTTCCACAAATTCCTAGACCACCTCCACCATTTCCCCAGCGACTTACAAGGAGAGCTGAAGATAACAAATTTGAGAAGTTTTATGACATTCTCAAACAGCTATCAGTCAACATACCTTTCTTGGAAGCTTTCCAAGAGATGCCGGGATTTGCCAAATACTTGAAGGATTTGATCACTAAAAAGAGGACTACTCGGAATGAAGTGGTAAATGTAACTCACAGAGTAAGCTCTATCATAGCAACAAACCCAATCCAGAAGAAGGAGGATCCAGGAGCTTTCACTATTCCGTGTACTATTGGAGTACGCGATTTTGCTAAGGCCTTGTGTGACAATGGAGCCAGTATAAATTTAATGCCTTTAGCAATTTACAAACAAGCCGGGCTAGGAATGCCAAGGCCCACTAGCATGAGATTGCAGATGGCTGATCGATCTATCAAGAGACCCGTGGGTATTGTAGACGATGTGATTGTTAAGGTTGGAAAATTTTAGATTCCAGCCGATTTTGTTATCCTTGATTGTGCAGTAGACAAGGAAATCCCCATTATTTTGGGAAGACCTTTCTTAGCTACAGGAAGAGCTCTCATGGACTCGGAACGAAATGAAATAAAGTTCTGGGTCAATAATGAAGAAGTCACTTTTCAAGCTAGCAAAGGGATGAAGATGCCAGCAGAATATGAAAACATATCTTTAATCGGTATTATTGATGAAGTTGACAAAGCAGTAGATACAAAAATGGAAGAGCAGTGTTTTGGTGAGGCCCTGGCGGCCATATTGGTGAATTTTGATGGGAATGATTTGGATGGTTTCATGGAATCAGTAAATGCATTAGAGGGTCGCAGTTCGTATTCATATACTCCACCAAAACTGTCACTAGATTTGGAGAATCGAGCCACGCCTCCAGCAAAGCCTTCCATTATTGAACCGCCCAAATTAGAGCTCAAGCCACTCCCTTCGCATTTGAGGTTCAAATTTCTTGGTTCTAATAATACTTTACCGGTAATTGTGTCATCTTTGTTGAATGATGTGCAGGTAGAGCAGTTGCTGAAAGTTCTTAAGGAACACAGACAGGCAATCGGATGGACGATAGCGGACATCCGAGGTATTCCAGCTGGAATTTGTGAGCACAAAATTCAACTTGAAGACGGGACAAAACCAAGTGTGGAGCACCAGAGAAGATTGAATCCAGCAATGCAAGAAGTGGTGAAGAAAGAAATCATAAAATGGCTAGATGCAGGAGTTGTGTACCCAATTGCCGATAGCTCATGGGTAAGCCCAGTATAGTGTGTGCCAAAGAAAGGAGGTATGACCGTGGTAACGAATGAAAAAAATGAGCTGATTCCAACACGAACAGTGACTGGATGGAGAGTATGCATGGATTACAGGAAGCTCAATAGTGCCACGTTCAAGGATCACTTCCCTATGCCTTTTATTGATCAAATGCTTGATCGGCTAGCTGGAAAATCCTTTTATTGCTTCCTCGACGGATATTCTGGGTACAATCAGATTAACATTGCTTTGGAAGATCAGGAAAAGACAACGTTCACCTGTCCTTATGGGACTTTTGCTTTCAGTCGCATGCCCTTCGGTTTATGCAACGCTCTAGCTACATTCCAACGGTGCATGATGTCGATTTTTTCGGATATGGTGGAAGACTTCCTCGAAGTCTTTATGGATGATTTCTCGGTAGTTGGGAAACATTTGACCAATGTTTGAAAAATCTCAAAGAAGTGTTGAAACGATGTGAGGAAACAAACCTTGTGTTAAACTGGGAAAAATGCCACTTTATAGTGGACGAAGGTATTGTTTTGGGGCACAAAATCTCCAACAATGGTATTGAAGTGGATAAAGCAAAGACTGAAATCATCTCCAAACTCCCTCCTCCCACGTCAGTAAAAGGTGTACGTAGCTTTTTGGGGCATGCGGGGTTTTATAGAAGATTCATAAAAGATTTCTCAAAGATTGCACATCCAATGTGTAAACTCTTAGAGAAAGATACTAAGTTTGTCTTTGATGCTAAATGCCTTGCTGCCTTTGAAGAGTTGAAAACGAAACTGACTACTACTCCCATTATTGTTACACCAGATTGGTCATTACCTTTTGAGCTGATATGTGATGCTAACGGAGTATCTATTGGGGTGATGTTGGGGCAGAGGCACAACAAAATTCTTCACCCGGTATATTATGCTAGCAAGACGCTGAATGGAGCACAAATGAACTATACTGTAACGGAGCAGGAACTGTTAGCAATTGTTTATGCTTTTGAGAAGTTTCGTGCATATCTATTGGGCTCCAAAGTGATTGTATATACTGATCACGCTGCTCTTCGCTATTTAATGGCGAAGAAGGAAGCTAAACCTCGACTCATTCGCTGGGTACTACTACTACAAGAGTTTGACTTTGAAGTCGTGGACCGTAAAGGCACCCAGAACCAAGTAGCAGATCATTTGTCCAGATTGGAAGAAGCTGGAAGACAAACAGGAGAGCTGGAGATTAATGATTCCTTTCCAGATGAGCTAATACTGATGATATCAAGTTCAATGGCACCATGGTATGTTGACATCGCTAACTACATTGTT
>MCJB01004891.1:107394-125157 GCA_002018475.1 Nicotiana obtusifolia
TCAATTGAATGAAATGGAGGAATTCAGATTCCATGCATATGAGAGTGCAGCGGTCTACAAAGAACGAATGAAGTTCGTTCATGACTCAAAGATCTTAAAGAGAGAGTTCAAAGTGGGAGACCTTGTGTTGTTATTTAATTCAAGGCTGAAACTATTTCCAGGTAAGTTGAAATCCAAATGGTCGGGGCCTTTCAAGGTTATAAATGTCTATCCGTTTGGGGTTGAATTGGCATCGGAGGATGGACTCCGAACCTTGAAGGTTAACGGACAGCGACTGAAACACTATCTGGGTACAAGTGGAGAAAAGCATGTCATAGAGCAGCTGGCCTTGCAAGATGATAATGTACCGCCTACCGACTGAATGCAGATGCATCTTAGCATCGTCGTGCCGCGACGTTAAATCAAGCGCTTCATGGGAGGCAACCCATGTGTGGTATTCATTATTGTTATTTTTGTTTAAATTGTTTTCTTTTCTTTTTCTCTTTTTCTTTACTTAGTTATTTACGTGTGTTCTTAGTTTGGGTTGAAGGATTATTTTCAGATACAGGAGTTGTGAAGTGAACACAAAGTAAAGCAAAGTGATTACAATTGCATAAACTATCGCAGAGAAGAATGCTAAACAAATGCTATCACATTTCATATATGCGAAACGCGTTTGCGTTGCAAAGTGAGATAGAGAGTTGAGCAAAAACGGAAGCAACAAAATGCGATGAAGAACATAAATCTGCGATCGCATTTTTACTCTGCGACTCGCATTTCTACCGCAGACAGCCACAGAGAAATTGGCCCACATCTCAGTTGAAAATGCGAAAAGGGGTTAGTCTTGCCTTTGAAGACATGTCCAGAGAATTTGGGTCATGATGTGACCCAAAATGCGATAACTCATTAAGAGATGCGGTTCACATTTCATTATGCGGTACACATTTTTGTTGCTAACCCATCAGGTACGTGTTTCCTTCAATAACTCAACTTTGCTATTTTCCCCTTTAGCCTAACCATATAAAAAGGAAAATAAAAATAAAAACCTATTTCATCGCTATCAAACAAAAGTTCCGACGAGTACAGAGCAAAAGATTTCGGCATACTTTCATCGGAATATACCAAATCCGGCAAAGAAGTTCACATATCCTTCATCTAATCATCTACTTCAAGGTATGCACACTTTCTCTGAGATGTCAAGTTATGGTTTTGAAACCCTAGGTTTGTTTATTTCATGATAAAGTTCAAATCTTTTGGGAAGATAACAAACTTGTAGGTTCAAGTTATCAATGTGTTGCTTATTATTGGGGATGTCAAGTATTTTGCGATCCACATATTCAAAATGTGAATCGCATCTAAGTCGCAGATAGCAAACCCTAGCTACTGAAGAAGACGACTTACGCGACGTGTCTGCGATCGCAGATTGGGTCTGCTAATCGCAGACCCACCGCCTACATCCCCAGAACACTAGGCAAAATAAGAGAGGGTGAATTGGCAAGTCTGTGATCGCATACTCAGTCTGTGAACCGCAGACTCATCGCATACTCACTCAGCAACTTTCTTTCAAAAAGGGATGACAAATGCGGTGGTTCTGCGATCGCAGATCACACCGCAGTTTTAAAGATCTTTGCTTATCTTTCCCGTTTGGTTGTTTATCGAACATTGATACTGCCACTAACATCTACTATGTATGCAGACATGGCTAAGAAGACCGCAAGAGCAACTCAACAATCCGAACAAGCCAAAAGAGAAAAGAAAGATGCAATTAGACGAAGCACCTCCCAGTCTGAAGAGGAGGACTGCTTTCCGGAAGTGGATTTAGCTGCCGAAGCACGAAGAAAAAAAGGAGATGATCTTCAGCTTCGTTTTGAAGTTGAAGGTTCTAGAACTCTATTTCGGGAGGCGCTTGCAAAGAGGACAATTCCACCGGAGAAGAAGTTAAGCTTGAATGGACTCCCACGATATTATCCTCACATCCTGGAGGACATTAAAAGGAGGAACTGGGAGTACTTCACTACGGACCCGAAGGAATACAATGAGACGATGGTCCGGGAGTTTTATGCGTCATACGGGGCATCAAGAACACCATATCATAGACGCAATAGATTATTCACCGGCATTGTCCAGGTGAGGGGGAAGGCTGTGTTCTGCGACAACAACCATATCAACGAGTTATTCTTCCCTTACTGGAAAGCAGGCACAGAAGAATATGATGCACAGTTCTCCAACAGGGAACATGAGAGGGGATGGATAGCATCCATAATTGCAAAGGGGGTCCCAGCCTGGATAAATCCTGGGAGAAAAATTTATAAAGAGGATCTCACACGGGAAGCCAAATATTGGCTCAGCTTCATCACTTCCGATCTCGTACCCTCAAGAAACGAAACAGAAATTAGCATTGAAAAGGCACTTCTCATTGCCTGCATAATGAAGGGGGTTGCGCTTGATGTGGGAAGGCTCATCTTCCAGGAAATCGGCATCAGAGCAATTCAACAGGCTACCTCACTCCCTTTCCCAAGTCTGATCACCACACTTTTCCAAGAGGTGGATGTCCCATTCCTCCCTCACCAAGACAGACTTGGGAAATCTACGAGAGATATTGATATCACTCGTATCAGTGAGGTATCGGCCCCTGCACCTACCACAATAGAGGAAATTGATGCGCAGAATCTCCTATCTCCTCAGGATCTTGCATCTCCTCCTGCTACTGAAGCACCAGCAACATCAGCTCCCACAGGCCCATTAGTCTCCCACATGCCGGCACTTTCAAGAATGGGTTTAATTATGCAACATACAAACTCCAAATTAGATCATCTCTTGAAATCATTGCCTACACTGATAAAACAAGCTTTGACTCCACTGTTGCACCAACAACTAGAATTCAGAGAAAGGTTATCAAAGCTTGAATCAAGAGTTGACGGTATACCCCAGCTACAGGAGGATGTCAAGCAACTAAAGACGGACCTTCAGAAAATGCAAAATCTGGAGTTCGACATCTCTTCAATCCTCCCCAACAAAGCCTTCTGCTACTCCAGTTCTCATTGCCTCTACTGATGATGAGACCTCGGAAGGGATGTCAGAATCTGAATCTGAAGACGACAACTCCGAGGACGCCAGTGAAGAGCTTGATGCAGGTGCAGTTCCTCCTCCACAGGAAAAAAGAAAACAAATTGTGCTGCCTACAGTAGAGGAGGACCAGGAGCAGGCAGACATTGCAGCTGCCATTGAGCGCTCGTTGATAGATAAGGCCGCCAGGAGACTTCCTTCGGCCGGTGATGGCAGTAGCAGCTCAGCAGCTCCCCCACCAGCTTCAGACTGCACTCATTCTCCTCCACCAGCACCAGTAGCACAATAGGCTAACCTCTTCGCGCAATTACGCCACCAGGGAGCCCCTTTTGTCCTTTACTCTTTTGTTTATTGCATTGGGGACAATGCATGTGTTTAAGTTGGGGGTGGTAGCCTTGTATTTGGTAGCCTTGTATTTCCAGTTGGTCTGTATATTTTAACTGAATTGTGAACTTGTGGCATTTGATATATTGATAGTGATGATTTTTGGTGTTGTGTATATATGTGGTTGTAAATGTTATAATTAGATAGTTAGTAATTAATTAGTTGGCAATAAAGTAGCAATAAAATCCCCTTGTTTTTTCTTTTGGCGGATTCTTTTTCAAGGGTGTAATAGTAGAACCAGGCTGTTGAATATAAAGTACATTGACCAGGAGGGTATGTAGGTGAACAAACAAGTATGAAACCATAAGTGAAGAATAGAACCCTGGAACCAAATCAATCTAGTGAAGTTGAGGCTCGCTTAGTAACACTAGGGCTACTTAGAATTGTGATTGTAAACACAAGGAAAGCCCCGAGTCACTACGTGCGCACTCCAAAGTTGTGAACTATATTAGCCAAACAGTGATGTGCCGGTGTGTGTGAGCATTGTTTTATAATTCTCGTGTTCATTGCTGCTATCTAGAACTTGCCCGGTTGGTTCTTCGTTGCCTATAATACGTATGCTAAGTTAGGGAAGTGATCTTAGGCTTTCTTTGAGTAGTGATAAAACCGTTCTAGCCTCTTTTTTTCAGCCAACCTGTGCATTATAACTATCACTAGTACCCCATTTTGAGCCTTATAGCCTTTTTGTTGGCCTTCACATTATAACCTGAATCCATTCATTAAAATGACTCCTTTTCAACCCATTCCTCCTTGAGCATTGAGAGTGTTGATAAAAGATTAAGTTGGGGGTGGGATATCAATAATGAAAAGGGGTAAAATCATGAGACTCCATACCTCAAAAGCTCTTGTAAATCTATGAAGCTTCGAAAACAAAAAAAAGAAGTTCATGAATAAATAGATACCACAAGTGTGAAATCAAAAGAAAGAAAGAAATAGTCAATGTAAGTGGTATACAGAAGCTTGGGAATGAAATAAAGGGGTATGTGAGTAGGGTTTAATGTGAAATTGTAAATCCAATGAAGGAAAAGGAACAAAAAGTTGGAAGGAAAAAGAGAGTAATGAGTGTTCAAGGAGGAAGTAGCCACTATTGTCTAAATTCATATCCTACCCATTCCTTAAACCAACATTACAAGCTTATAAAGTCCTTATGTGATCTTTAACTAAAGCGTTCTTATGAATAGGTGATGAATTAAAATAAGGGCAAGCCTATGGTATAGCAGGTGATGACACTTGAACTTCTATTCGGAGAGAGAGTGGTTTTAGTCTTTGTGTCCCTTGATGTATTCTATGACAAATACTGTGCGAATGAGACTTTCTTTCTGGTGAGGGCACATACACTGCTAGGTTGATAGCTAGTTGAGCTTGGAGTCAAAGCATAAGTTGATTCAGCTGAAAGTAGCATTTAGTTACTTTGTTGAGGCTCAAAAGTTCACTAATTGATTGGTTGTTCTTTGAAGCATTTTTATGATTCAAAGAGGGTAGAGTAAAAGATGGTTATACTTACGATGTTATCAACAAACACTGTCCTTGGTCAATGTTGCGTTCTATTTTATAGGTAGAGCATTAGTTAGGTTGTAGTTGTGTTAATTGCTTGAGGACAAGCAAGAGCTTAAGTTGGGGGTGTTGATGTGCCGGGAAATTTCGGCACATATTGATACTATTTGATTAGAAATTGCTTGTTCCACTTGCTAATTATCATGATATTTACTTAGTTTTCGTGTAATTTCAGTACATGGATGAAAGAAACCCAAAAGCGTGAAAAGCAGTCCAAAAGCCATTCAAAGGCAAGAAAAGAGATCAACTATACAGCAGAAGCAATTCTGCGACCGCAAACTGGATATGCGAGTCGCAGAATTGGAACTTTGATCGCAAAGTCGGGCAGAACTTCGAGCTGAAGTAAAAGGAAGAAAGTTGTCAACAATGCGATCGCAGAAGATCAATGCTAATCGCATTCTCATCGCAGATGCGGACAGAGTTTGAGGTGAAAAATCGAAGGGAATTGCGATCGTATTCTGCGATCGCAGAATCAATCTGCGGAACGCATTCTGAAATGCGATGGGTAGGAGAAGTACTGGTGCAGTCTGCGATGCAACAGAACAATTCTGCGAACCGCATTCCTGTTATGTGACAGGAGTGCGATCGCAGACGGCAAAGTCGGCCAGAAGTTAATTCAGTTTGCCTCGGTTTTTGGGCCTCTATAAATAGCCTCTCTAGGGTTATGTGCAGGAGAGACTTGTCAGATTTTAAAGTGCAAAATAGTGCTTTTGGTTATTATCAAATTGGGAGAGATTTTTGGGTGATCAAAACTTGGAAATCCATATTGTTGTAAGATGAATTCAACTTTTGTTAATTGTTCTTTAGTTTTCAATATGTGTAGCTAAATTTTAATACTAAGGTTGTGAACCCTAGATGGGTGGAATGTTATTGAATAATTGATATTGCTTCCAATTTCGAAAGAATCTCGATGTTTATTTATTTCTCGTTCTTAATTAAATAGTTAGTGGCTGCAAACAGTAACGGGTGCCAATTTACGCTATTGAACCTTGGAAAAGGGAAGGTAGGGTTTGGTAGAAATAAGTAACAACGATTCAAGGCGTTAACCCTTGTTTAACAAAATCACTTTGGAATAAGAGATTTTAAGTCAGTGAATGATTGGGTATTTGTAATTTCGACTCTAATGTATTCGGGAGAATCATAAGAGGGTACGTTATCCAAATATTGGAAAATATCGGGTATCACTATACTAAGAACCAATTGCATATCAAGAGCGGAAGTTAATATCAATATCAATACATTCTACTACATTAGGGAGAGCACAACCTTAGTATCTCGACTTCATATATTTATTCAATTATTATTTTCAAGCTGCAATTATTAGTTTAATTTTCTTTTCGTACTCAACATCAATATATTTTATTTTGTTACTTGATCAAATTAAGACTAAGTGAAATATTACGTTAATCAGATATTCGTTTCACGCCTATTCCCTGTGGGATTCGACCCCAACCTAGTTGGGTTACTATATTTGACATCGATCGCTTACACTGTTATTAAGGTGTAATTTGAGCAGATCAGCCTTCAACTTCAACCGTGGCTGCTACAAGCACCACAAAGAAAGAAGTGGTGGTAAAAAACCCCACTAAAGGACAAATGGTGGCCAAAAGCCCCACTACACAGAGCACGGTGCCTTATGCGCCTAAGCAGGCACTTTCTTCACCCGTGGCTCAGCCAATTTCTTCAGTAGGTCCTTATTCAGGGGAACCTCAATATATTAAGAACGAGATGACTTACTCACTAGTCCAAACCGAGCCATATCTTTGGGATTCTAACCCTCTAGTAGTAGCCAATAAAATGCTCAACCCAACATCCAACTTTCTCCAGAAAACTCCTGTTCATAACCAGAAGTTTTATGAATTTATCCTTACAGACACTCACTCTTTTCTATTTAAACCCTTTTTGGATAAAACCCAAACCTATGTCACCCATACCACAATGTGGATAAACAAAATCATCTCGCCAAAGGAATGGGGTGATCACCCTATGAAACTCAGAAAACATTCCAAGTCATTTTCTCCCCAATTTTTCAGTTACTATGATTATAGGGATTCGTGTGTTTAATGTGCTGACCTTTCAAAACCTTTCCAACAAACACTAATATTTTCTCCTTTGGGGCAAAAACTTGCTAGTAGATTTTCCCCAATGGTTTCTGCACCAATGGTGACCTATTTATGGCCATTTGACAGATATATTTCCTCCACCAGTGAAAGAAGGATTTGAGTATTTCTGTTCCAGATTTCACGGAGGCCAGCACATTCCCCAGTTGCTCCAATTTTCCCTCAGATTCCACATCCCATGGATATACACCCAAAAGTTTTTTTTTCCACAAACGAGAAGGATTCAAAGGTATACCTTGGTTAGCCCTTCAAGGCTACTGTAAGTGGTACAAGGCATGGAGGGATGCCACGGAAACTTACTTACCAGCAGTTGGAAAATGGTTTTCCATCAACCCCAAATTTCTGTCACCTAAAGACGTAGCAAACACTTCATTTTTGCAGCAGAGAAGGCTAGTTCAAGCAAAGCTAGCAGGCTCTACCAGCAAAGAAGACTACATCCAGGAGATGGAAAACCTCCTTCAACAGCTCAAGGGAAAGGTTCCCAATCAACATTCATCCAGTTCGTCTGAGGAACAATCAGAAGAAGAGGATGACCCTGACTATGACCCAGAATAAGTCAAAATCAGGACTAATTTATCGCTGACATCATAAATGACGCCAGCATAGAATTTTTCAGAAAGTTACTGTACCAATGTTACTGTAGATTACTGTGCGCTTATCACTGTAGAGATACTGTGCACTTTTTCACTGTAGAAAAACACTATACACTTTCACTGTAGCACGGTCTATAATTCTATAAATAGACCCCCTCACTCACAGAAGAAGGCATTCATTTTCTTCTCCAAAATTTCAGAATTCTCTCTAGACATTCCCTCTCTCTACACCCTCTCCACACTTAAGAGCTCTATACCCTGTAAGCTTTTAAGATTCAATTTTTTAATATCTGTATTTTAATTTTTTGTTATTAGTAATACTTCTGGTCGGCTCTGCCGCCAGATTTTATGTTTTAATCTTGTGTTAACATACTTGCATTTTATTTAGCATACGTTTGCATATGGTCGCCTTTGCCGCTTGAGACATTTTATTTATTTATTGCTTCCTGTTCCTTACATTCCTCTTTATTTCTTAATCCCTTCTACCCCCTCGGGGACTAGCTTCCGCCCATTTCTTAATCACATCCTTATATATGTGTGTGTGTATGTATATATATCATGGATCTTATTGTTGTTCTTGGTCAGGACCACTTCCCGCCTTGATAGACATTGAATCATATGTCTTCTTATGATCCTTGATGACTCTCAAACAATTGATACATACACAGTTACATAACAAAAAACGTAGGATAATAACCTTAAGTTAGTCGATTGCGTCCATATAGTCGGCCGGGTACGACACATATATGTGCACGCCACTACAACTGGTTTTGACATTACCGAGTCTTATTAAGGCCGACTATGATCGAGTTTGAGGCCGGGTAGGTATGATATGACATGATAGAGAAGAGAAGCTCGAGAGTTACATCAGCCAAGTAAATCAGGAGTCTGATTGTTAGACCTAGATGGTTATAAAAATTGTGACTCGGAACATTACAGAATCACTTTCAACACAAGAGGTACAAGAGAGGTAGTACAGCTTCCATATTCTATAATAGCTCCACGATAAAGCCAGTTAAAATAGTACAAGCCTTAGAGATAACAAAAGATGGAGTGGAGATGGCAGGCTAAATATGTTCCCCCATCGTTGCAAGATCCGAGAAAATACCAGGGCGAGGGTGCATAATTTTTACCACTCGAGTAAAGAACACTGGCGGTAGCAGAGTTGTAACCTATAATACTGCAATAATAAGAAGACATGATTTCAGACGAGTGACATCATGTGGCCGGTACTTCAAAGATGATCACGGACTATAAAGTGTAACTTGGATGAATGACTCTCCAAATTGATATTTCAATTCAAAAGTGCCCGTTAGGACAAGAAATACTAAAAAATAGACATGTGCTAGCTTTTACAAAAGTACAAAAATTTAAAAGATCATGAATTTGAGTAAGCTAAGATGACAAGTCAAGAAATTTTTATGTGACCAGGATAAGTCAATAGGCTAGAGTACGAGGTTGAGAAGCTGAGGCCTATCCTAAATCACTCACTCCTCAAGCGGAGCATAAATATATGTATATCTCTATACAAGGTGCGTTAGAAGGGTTAAATACCAATGTTACAGGTACCAAGTTGATAACTAAGATTAAGAAAAGTAAAGCGAGTACAATGAGTGCCAAGGTGAGGATTGTGTTTGGTTCTAAGAGCATCAGAATAAAAATCATCCAATGAACAAGGTCGTAGAATAAAAATTTCCTAAACTACGAACATATGGAAGTCATAAAAGGGTGGGTATTCCTTAATATGTCGCCTACTAAGGCTTTATGAGAGCCGGTAATAAGGGCAAGCTTAGCCCGATATATATAGGGCCTTACCGAGTTATTCGACAGGCAAAATAGATTATGAGGTTGAATTGCCACCAAACTTAGATTTAGTCCTCTATCCATGTTACGGAAGTGCAAGGGAGACCCTTCTCGGGTTGTCCCAGTAGATGACATTAAAATTATATTACATCTATCTTACGAGGAGATTCCAATGGCTATTTTAGATCGACGAATCCGTAAGTTGAGGACCAAAAATGCTAGACTCCGTGAAGGTATTACAGAGAAATTAGAATGTTGATTAAATGACGTGGGAGGTCATAAAGGAGATGAAATCTAATACCCCTACCCATTTCAACTGGAGATATGGCTCAAAGTGGGATATTATAGCACATCCTGGTTCAAACCAGTAGGTCGTGAGACGAGCTCTTATTTTTGACTTGTAGTACTTATGATTGACCGCTGTGTGATGTCGGGTGTTGCTATTTATTGACATTGGCCCTGTGTGGAATGCGTAGTGCAGGTTGGTTTCAGTCCAGTGTGTAGAGGAGAATCTTGCAGAATTTACAGAATTTTGCATGTCTTTAAGAGTAAACATTCGGGGACTAATGTTCCTGGGGGGGGGGGGAGGATGTTATTACCCGTACATTCATTTTGGAGTGACCAAATAGTGAATCAATATAATCCAGAGAGTTTAAGGACCTTTAGTAAGACAATGATGAGTTAACATAGGTGTTACAAAAGTATCGTGAATGTTGGAGGCTAAACGAATCAAAGATGTTATAACCCGTACATTTGGGGTAAAAGTAGGATTACTTATAAGGAGGTCATGTTTTAAGCTTTTTGAATAATAAAATATTCGTATGTTGAGTTTGAAGACAAGCAAGTTGTAAATTAAAAGTCGACAAAAGTTGTCGCAAGATACGTTCATAATCTTACTGAAATTTGTGTCTAATGTCACTGAGATTTTCTCTCAATATTCTTGTATTTATGGGGTGATCCAACCACAAAATTGACGTCTGCGAGTCTTTTCGCAGTGCATTAAACTATTTATCAATATGATTTCGGACTAGAGAGATATTCACATTTTCCTAGATTGCACAGGCAGCCAATGTGGGACGCACTTGGTCGGTGGCCGACCTTTACCGACTTTTATCTCGTTAATGGGATGAGATTTGTTTAATTTTTGACCACATTCCATTATCATACTCTCCATACCCTCCCAAAAAGTTCCCCCAAGGCTCCAAACAAATTCCAAAAGAAAATACACCATAATCCAACATCAAGTTAGCTAAAAGAAGGAAGAACACCTATACAAGATTGTGTTGTTGCATGAACGGTTGTTGTGAACTAAGAAAAGCTTGGATTTCAAGTTTTAGTTTCTTTATAAGGTATGTATATTATTTCCTTGCCCGTGCTTAAGTGTTGTTCCATGTTGGTGAGGTTGTTTGAAGCAAAATACTACAAGATAGCATTTGAATAGCCTAAGATATGGCTACTGTTTTGTTGGGTTTTTTTGAGGTGATAAATATGATTGGTGATGGCTGGAATTGTGGAATATATGTTGATTATGATATGGTTTTTGTTGTTATGCATGTCTATATGTTTATTAAGTGAAATTTATGACATAAACATATGAAACTTGAGATTGGAAGTGAAGATTAAGGTGTTTGTGCGTGTGTACTATTTTGCAAGGGTTTTGAGCGAGGTTTTGATCAGATTTGTTTTGAATATCTTGCATAATTTATTGTTGATGTTGTTCGCATTGTTTTGGTGCGGGCTTGAGTTGGATGGAAGTGAAAATTTATAGGGGAAATTATGTGCGATTTTTCTATGAATGACCTACTGGCCTAGAAGCATGTTTGTCAGTCCATATGGTTTCATTAAGTAAATGATAGAGGTATGATAAGGCTCACCCCTTTATTATTTTTGCATAATCTACGATAAAACGGAACCATAACAACATCCGTTCAAAAGGAACTCCATTCTTAAGATTAAAGCTTGTGAACCTCAATGTTTCCTATTGATATATATATACATATACATATATATATATATATACACACACACATATATATATATATATATATATATATATATGTCAGGACCACCTCCTGCCTTGATAGCCTTTGAATCTTATGTCTTGTTGTGATCCTTGTTGACTCTCGAACAATTGATACAGATATAGTTACATAACGATAATAAGGCCCTTCAGAGTCATTACTTACATTGCACTTATATATGTATCATTTTCTTACCTAGCCCCGCTGTAGTCGGCCAGGTACGGAATTTATATACGCACACTGGTACAATTGGTTTTGACATTACCGATTCCTTTAAGGTCGGGTATGACCGAGTCCTCTTCGAGGCAGGGTACGTTATGATGTGACTTGATCTTCCCCACAAAGTGGCTTGATACTATATTATATGGCCTCATTGAGTGGCTTGCTTTTACAGACCTGCATACATATCCATGATTGTTTAAGTGTATGCCCTTAGAGGTTTGTTATGAGTTTCACGTGGATTTTGTACTCTTCCTTCACATTTTATCTTCTATTTATGTGCTTTACCTGCCGTACATATTCATTTCATCTTTCGTACTGACGCCCCCTTGTTGGGGCACTGCGTTTCATGTTGCCAGATACAGATAGCGATTCAGACGATACTTCAGAATATGTGACTCAACTCAGTTGAAGGTTGTCACACTTCTTGCTTCTAGAGACGTTTAGTGAGCTGATAGGTTTGATGGTTGCATATATATACATAGTTGGGTATGGAGGGGACATTTCCCGACATTATGATGTTTATGTACTCCGTAGAGGCTTGTAGACATACATTATGTGTATTGATGGTCATGTAGGCCTTGTAAGACCATATGTCTCATGTATATAATCTTGTATATCATTTTGGGTGATCCTTTGTCAAGTTTTTTTTCACGTTTTAATCAGATTATCTCGTGGTTGTCATTCCGGCCCATTTACGCATGATAGCATGGCTATGGATGCACGTTATATTGGTGCTCGGTGAGGTAGGCCCGAGTGCCCGTCGTGCTCCTCCGATTTGGGGTGTGACAATACCAACATCTCACCTTACCATAATCAATGTACTACACGGGATACACCAACGTGCCATAACTCATGTCAAACAAGTGTCACACACAAGGACGCTACCAACATAAGAGATGAACATATAAAAAGTGCACAAAGATAGAGGTATAATACGGGGATATAATTTCATGATTGAAAAATATGAATACAACTAAGGAAAAGTAGCTCAACATTAGCAAAAATAGCTCTATCATGTCTCAACAGAGGAGCAAATAGCATAAAATAATTTTTAGCAAGAATGATAGCTCACATAGTCATACAAGTTGAGAAAACATGATATTCAAAGAAGCATGATATCAAAAAAGGCATATAATAGCCAAAGGTCTACTCGTATCATGAATAACCATGGTACACATATATACGCTCCTCACGCATATACATCACCCCTGAATATAATAAAAACCATAACTACAGGGAAATACACACAACCCATGCCTAGGCAAGTAATTACCTCGTCCCGACTTTTCGACCTCGAATCACGTCAAAACCTCGCTCTAGCCATCAAATCATGCAAATCCAAGCCAACTATCATCCAACGAAGTCAACAATGCCATATAAAGTGATCCCAATGAAGAACTAGATGAGTCCTCCCAAGTTCAAACTGGTCCACCCACTGCAAAAATCTGTTTAACTTCACCAAGTAAGAACTAGAAGACCAATCAACACAACCCTACTCAAGACGATATTGCACCCCAAGATGGTAATAAAGCATTCATAATCCCTTAGTAGCCCATGTGTCACACCCTAACCTAGGTGAGGTAGACAGGCACATAATTCCTTACGTACGTGAGCGATCCATCCCATAAAACTAGTAAAAATTACCACATTTTCAAACACCTACAATCAGAAAATCCCAAAACACACACGTACGCGCACGCGCGCACACACGCACACACACAAACACACACACACACACACACACACACATATATATATATATATATATATATATATATATATATATATATATGTATATATATATATATCAACACACGGGCATGCAAGGCCTAAACCAACACAGACAATGTCTAGCATATAGTAGCTAATCACATGCACACATACATCTACAATAGCTTGTAAGAATATCTTACATACATAACATAGTTGGGACAAGGCCCCGACCTACCCGTAAAATCGTGTACGTCAAAAAGTCAAATAACCTTCAGACTCAACGGCACTCTAGATGAATTGGAGTCTCGCCAATCAACTATTGGAATTGAGCGTATTCACTCGAATGGTCCACCAAATTGACTATTTGAGCCTGCAACATGAAATGCAGCACCCCCGACCAAATAGATATCACTACAAAATAATATAGAGTATGTAAGGCAATTGAATAATCATAAATAAGTATCGTAGTCAAATAAAACAATCTTGGAAGAAGATAACAAGATAAAACAAGGGTCAAGATCACCTGGATATCAGATCTCACATCATACAATAAGACTAGAAGGTTATATACAATAGTCTTACCAAAAACGGGACCCATAGAATTGCTCTGCAGCTTTGTCTTCCTGGACATTCTATAACAACATCTCACAACTCATATGATGACGAGTCTATCATACATCATTCACACGAACACATTAAATTGAAATGCTAACTACTCGTATCATATCGTCACGTATGCCTGTGCTAGCTACCAGACTCATAAGTCTGTACTTCCCCGAATCGTGTACTAGTACTATCATCTGATACCCATCCAACATGTGTTGTACATGATTTTAAACACTTAAGAAATAGAGAACAGTTTTGCTGCGATTATACATCGACTAACTTATAATGCACTTCAATGTATGATAGTATGGGATGTAACATCCTTCCCCCCTTAAGCCACTCATCCTCGAATGTTACACTTTCTTGCACACTGTGCAGGATTTATTAGACCAGTTCTTGGTTCTACCTTAAGAACATATACGAACTAGGAAATACTCTTTATGTAGATACTATTCTCATACTACAGTTCCGTAATTGGTAACTTGTTGAACTTGCAACCATTGCTATCTTCTGTCACGTATCCTAGATAATTTTCTCCCTAAGGTTTCCCTCACCTCTTTGAGATTTCACAGAGATCTCTAATTCAATATGTTCTATATTCATTATCTTACATATGCCGGTCTATATCCTTAAATGTTGTCTTATTGCACTTCCTTTTGGGGTAGAACATTCTATTGTTATTGGGTGCTTTGCTACCCTGTTCTACATAGATAACACACAAGTCTTCTCTTAGATCTCTTGGCCCGCAACCTCTATTAAGCGTTTTTAATCCTTTCATCCTACTCGGCTAACTTATAATAAAAGCTTATGTTCTCGTAAAAGTATAAATGCTGTAGCTCTATTCTTCTTATCGGCTTATCACGTACTCTTGAATTATGCGTTTTATAGGCTATTTCTACTCAACTTAGCCAATTTACTATAAGCTCTAACCATCCACTACTAATTCATCTTAAGCAAAAATCACTAGTACTTGAAATCCCTATCCTCCCATTGCTTATCCTCTTACTCCCATTACACTTATTCTACTAACATTACAATGCCTTATCTTCTCCTTGATCTCCTAATCCTGATTTATTCTAATTCACGTCATGCTATATTAATCCATCAAATCGTTTTCTTGCTCAATCTCTAGGTCTATTTACTCTCATCGCTTCCCTATTCACTTCTTTTTTTCGTCTTTCTCCTATCTATCTGGAAACTCCATTACACTACCAAACTTTAGCTTAAGACTTTCAATTTCTGGTAATAGATCTTCTTAACTCTCAACCTATCTTATGAACACTATAGACTTCCTGACGCAGTCCTACTAGCTAATTATGGAAACACTAAGTCTCTTGATCATAACACATCTTATACTTACTATGCGAAGCTATAGATAGTCTTACTTTTAACTATTCACCTAGGAACAGAAATTCGCCTAATTTACTCGCCTCAGTTAACTGACTCGTAACATTTGGGCACACTAATATGCTCGATTTAACCATATGATCATAATTTTATGGTTGACTATTAATGATTCCCCTTAAGTTTTATATTAGTTCCAAGTGGTACTTACATTTCTTATTCATGAACCCTGGTAACTACATATAGCACAATATTGAATTGCTATCTTACAATATTCAATAAAAGAAATAATGACATACATATATCTTTGTCATGCAGTGATTCTCATCCTTGCTGATGATATCGATGTCATAGAACTCCTCCTTATCGTATAATAACATTCTCGCATTCTGTGCTAAAAATTCCACACCAGTACATATATTGGTACCTGACTACTCACTCTTGAGTGTGCTTACCCACATTGCCTATACCAAGGTCCGGATAGCCCTGCCTGGCTCCTGTCTCTCCCTTTTTAGATAAATTCTGACTGTTTTGAGCTCTTATTACTTATGTGGTTGTAGCAATGGTTCCTAATGTTATAAAAACATTTAAGGTTTTGTGATGACCCATGGAAATGTTGTAGAGATTCAAGTTTACAAATAAGCATGACTTTGAAATTAAGGCATTCCAATGATTTCAATCATAGTATGTATGCTTCAAAAATAATAAATGCAAGCGGCCTTGATGTAAAGTCCCCAAGAATCATGAACTTAGCTAATGACCTTAATATAACAAATGACTACATAACACGATAAAAGAGAGATGTCATATGCTAAATGATGATGAACCTTGTGGAAAAAGAATTTTGTCCATGCACCACTAAAATCTACTCCTTGATTCAGCACACGTGAGCTAATGTAAGAAGTTGTGTTTCTCCATGATGAGCATGAACAGGAAGTATTCCAATGATTCAGAAACTTACAACCATAAATGTAATGTTACTTGTGTCTCTTTGACCATACATATTGTCATGTGCATAATAATGTGTTATGAACCTTATGGACGGTTTGTGAAACGCATAGGTGCATAGTATTGATGAGCCTTATGGACGGTCTATGAAACACATAGGTACATGGGATAGATTAACCCTATGGACGGTCTTTGAAACCCATAGGTGTAATATATGGATGAACCCTACGGACGGTCTGTGAAACACATAGGTGTGTAGTGTTGATGAATCCTATGGATGGTCTGTTAAATGCATAGGAGCATAGTAAGAAAGGGTTGTGGATGGTCTAGTGAGACGCATAGCCAACACCAATAACAGGTGCCATTTCATGGTCCTTGGTTGGTACATAGTGTACATTTATATTATACTGGTTGTATCCCACGCCATAGCGCATGTGTCCCACTTATATATGATCATAAGGTTTGCCGTATAACTTCTTGATGTGTCTCATAACCTCTCTTTGAGATACCTCACCTTTTATATATTATTTTGTCTACTCTACATACTAGTACTATACCATATGTACTAACGCCCCTTTTTCCAGAGGCGCTGCATCTTTATGGATGTAGGTGGTTCCATAGCAAGGGGCATCGATCAATGATAACATTACACCCTCTTCTCATCTGACTTGGTGAGCCCCATTTCATATCGAGGTCTTGTGCCTCTTATTTCTTATGTATAGTGTTTTGAGGTATAGCCGGGGCCTTGTCACCGGCACTATCATATCACTCCTATCAACTAAAGACTCTGTAGACATAGTGTGGGTTTGTATGTCGATTTGGGTAAGTTAAACTAGCAATGTTGTACATGTAACAGATGTTTCCACTTTTGAAACTACGAATGTGTAAGCTATTCTTGGAATTTCTAATGAAGTCACTAATGGTAATGAATTTGATGTTGTTCATGATAGCATCAAGGACAAGGATAGAGTTTTGGAAGATCCAAGAAGGCCATTTACAAGATCTCAAGCTAAAGAGTTGCAGACTAAGGTTGTCGGACTTCAATGGCACATAAAGCAGCTTTTAATTGTGGAGGACGAGCTCAAGCCCAAAGGAGATGAATTGTACAAGTTTTACAATTATTTGGTGGCCCAAATTGAAGTCCAAGAGGAGGAAGATTGAGTCCCGAACTCGGTCCTTTGAATCTAGCAAATGGGCACCCGAAAGAGCCCAAAATAAGCCTAAATGAGGTCCAAAAGGGGGTGTGTGAAAATGAGCCCAATTGGAGTCCAAACCAATGGCCCAAACTAGTAGTTTTAAGGTCCAAATCTGCCCCAAAGAGATTTGGCCGCCCCTTACCTACCCCCTACCTAATTTTGATGACTTTTGTTACCCCTTAGCAGCCCCTACCTAATTTTGAAGACTTTTGTT
>MCJB01004891.1:125227-137248 GCA_002018475.1 Nicotiana obtusifolia
GTTTTTACTCCTATAAATAAGGAGTTCTTCTCATTCATGTGGAACTACATTATTGAATAAGAATATCATACTTGAGAGTTCTTTTGAACCTTTGTTACTTATGCTTTGAGATTTATCTTTCAACCTTTTACTTGTTCATAGTTCAAGGTAGTAAGATTACTTCTCTATTGTGATATCTTTGGTTCCTTTGAGGTATTCTTAGAAGGCGATTAATTCTAGATATTAATTGTTGTCTCGAGTTACTCTTAAAGCGGTCAAGATCCGAATCTATTATTTGATTTGATCTTAGGTAAAGGCGTTTGATTTCTTCAATAAATCACAACGTTGTTGCTTAGATCTTGTCAAGGCTATAGAACTTGTGTTCTTGGAAGTTCCTGGAATTCTTTCCTTGAATTTTCCCATATCCTTTATTTTCTGTACTTTAATTCTAGTTGTTCAATTCCTTATTGTTATTGCTTCCGCATTTACTTCTCAAATTCTTACTCTAGTTTGGATTCCCGACCTTGTTGCTATCAGTTCATGTAATGTTCTCTTTGTCTAGTTAATGGAATACATATTAACTTTATTCATGGCTAAGGTCAGGTAGAAGGAATCGAGCAAGCTTGTTTCACCGGGATATCTTGAGCGCCGGTCACGCTCCACAAGGTCATGGCGTGAAATGCTTGGCAACAGAGCCTGAGGTTTTAAATTGTCCTAGGATGTCTCGGAGCCGTCTCTAGTAGAGTTCTTCTTATCAGTGTGTTGTCGATCACATCTATAATTAGGACGCTACTTGGACATTTAGGATTATCAACCCTTCTTTGATATTCTAGATCGTGTAATAGAGCTCAAGATAGGACGCTAATTTCCCCATCATGTCTCATTTTCGGGATGAGTAGACCTTGAGTTTGAAGATATGAGGAGGGAGTGACCCCATTATTGAATATGAGGGAGATTTCATAAGAGTGTATTGGGAGAATGGGTCGAACCGTGAGGGGGTTAGAAGCACTAGGTTCTAGGGGAAAATGCCCTTGTTCCCCCTTAATGTCACCCCACCACTGAATCATGTTGCATAAGCACCTAGGAAATGAGAGAGGGTTGTTTGTACAAAAATGCCAGTATGTTCGATTTGTACGAAGCGCCACTTGGGGGCATGTTGGATGACTCTTGAAATATGTTATGGTTGAGGAAAGAGGGGGCATAAGAAGAACAAACGCCCTAGATTGTTACTTCCGCCATGGGGGCCTTGAGGAAGGATAGGGGGATACTTATGATGCATGAAAAAGGGTAAATATCAGGTCAGTAGGGCGAGCCAGCTTAGCAGACCTCATCCTCATTGCGAGAAGTGTAGGAGATTTCATTAGGGGTATGCCACTATTGTAGCAATGCATGTATAGGTGTGGAGTCTAGGCGCATCTGTTAAGGCACTGCCTCGACAACCTAATGTCACCAAGTAAGTCACTCCTTACTACATCATTATCAACACCATGTAGCTTTCCTTTTCGTATATGTACATCAATATTGAAGAACCAACATACATATGGTCATAACAAGACACTGCATCACAAAACATTGCATGTACCTAATTTTCTGAATGAGACACATTATTTGAAGCCTCTTTACCACAATTATCTAACATACAACCTCTCGAGGAATGGAGTTCTATAATAATTTCCTTTAAATGAGTTATAACCCTAGGTTAATAACTCCCACTTGTTTCACCAAATTCTCAGCAAAGGACTATACCTCATGAATAACCTTCTGATTCAAATGGATAACATCTGCTCGCTTGTGTATGCACTATCACAATATTTACTTACATGACATCAAGTCGAATGTAAAGAAGCCTACTGTTGAAATCTTTCTTGAGCAACCCTCTCTCTCTCTCTCATGTGTATGCGCCTCATACGGTTTAAGCAATCACTTTACTCCCTTTGTGAATGTTATCCTGATACCTTTTCACTGTCTAGTAACATAAGAGCATATCTCAGTACCTATCATATGTGTACAAGTCAATCGAAAGGGTCACTAGCCCACATAAGGTTTCTCTGAAATTTGAGATCCACACAAATTCGTCGTAGGAAGATCTTTTGTTTGCCCAGCTCAGTATAACTTTCAGTCTACCTAGATCATTCCTCAATAAATAACTCACCTCGTTCCTATATTGTAGTTGCCCATTACATGTCCTCGTATTGCAGCCTAACTGTTATTATTGCAAAAAGATGTCTAGCTCGTAACAAGTGTTCATTCTCTCTTTACACCCCTGCAACATGTTCTGACTGTGTTCCTTAGTTAGTAAATTCAATGCGCTAGTCTCCCGACACTTGTTCGGATAACCATGCGAGAGTGCATCCTTCCATGCACCGCTTTAACACTCCCTTTCGTGTTACATTCTTAAGGGGCTCTCCATCAAGTGAAAATACACTTTTGGGGTTATCATAGCATCACGTTTGTTTCTCATGTTTTTCCCATCCTTCATTAGCATCTGGGCACTTTCCAAGTGACAAACCTGTGGGGAATCCATTATGAACAAGGTGACATCGATTAGTGATTGCAGTACACCCTCTTCTCAGCACATTTGGTGAGCCCCACTTCATATTAGGGTCTTGTGTCTCTTGTTCTTTATGTATAGCGTTTCGACGTATAGCCGAGGCCTTGTCGTCGGCAGTATCATATGGCTCCTATCAACTAAAAGCTCCGTAGATACAGTGTGGGTTGTATGTCGATTTGGGTAAGTTAAACTAGCAATGTTGTACTTGTAACACATGTTTCCACTTCTGAAACAACGAATGTGTAAGGTATTTTGGGAATTTCCAATGAAGTCACTAATGGTAATGACTTCGGTGTTGTTCATGTAATCTTCTCATTGTCTAGTTAATGGAATACATATTCACTTTAATCATGAGTATGGTCAGGTAGAAGAAATCGAGCAGGCTTGCTTGATCGGGATAGCTCGGTTGAGCATCGGTTGCGCTCCCCAAGGTCTGAGCGTGACGTACAACCCCAAAATATGTAGTATAGTGTCATAATTTCTACTAAAATACACTAGAATATCTAAATATAATATTATTTCGAAATTAAGATTAATAGTGGTAAGGATAATATCCGATGGTGACATCAGTCCTGGGAGCATCAAGCAGGTATAACTTGAAGTCTCCGCAAATGTCAGAATCAACTCACTAGCGTCCGACATGGGCAAAGGTACCTTGATCCATACAAAAATGTGAACAAGCATTGTATGAGTACACCACAATAGTACTTAGGAAGTATGAAGACGAACCTCGGTGGAGGAGCGATGTGGAAGTCAAGACACTTACTAGACATGGAAAATCTGAACAAAATATTAATATATATCTAATTGAGGAAAGAATATCAAGATAAGGGTAATCGTGCAGAGAATGTTAATTTAAGCTAACAAATGAAATAGAGGCAGCAAATAGCAAGATCAAGTAAACATGTGAGAAGGTCGCAAAATAATCAGAACACAATTAAGTATACAAGTGAAGCTAATTAAGGAACCAAATAATCAAGCCATTTTAAAACAAGATTTCCAACAAGAATCACCTTGAGGTACCACACCTCATAATCACAAATCACAAGTCATAAATCATAAATCTTCCTTATATCTCTGCGTGAGCCTTACATTTGACTTTTAAAAACATTTTTCTCGATATAGCTTCATGCTTTTAGCCCACTTATCTCGCCACGTGGCTTCAAATAATTTTCTTTACTAGTAACACGCGCATAAATCCCCCTTGTCTCGCCGCATGTGCATCTCATCACATCACAATAATCAACTTGCACCACACATACAAATAAGCCAAAACATTGCCAAAACAACAATACCAATATCACAACTCATAGCCCATGACTTGACAACAATGTATACAAGAGTCTCAACAACGACCCAATGAAACTGAAGAATAAACTCAACCAAGAAAAATGTTCCACATAATAAAAACTACAACTAAATGCAATTAAGAATAAACTCAACAATGGAAGATATATCATGGTATAACAACTTCAATAAAATGAAAATAAGGATTAAGTCAACAATGAAAGATATAACATGTAATAACAACTTCAACTAAATGCTAACAATATTTCAACAATGAAAGATATAACACGTGGTAACAACTTCAATTAAATGCATGTAAGTAACCTAGGAGTCTAAACCGGTCAACTATTCCATATATTAGCCTGTTTACACACTCGTCACCTCATGCACGTCTTTTACATAATTCAAATAGTGCAATTAAAAAAATCCTATGGGGTAGTTCCTGCACAAATTGTTATGTAATATACTTACCTCAACTAGACAAAATCAACACTTAAAAATGGCATTTCCTTTCAAATGCGCCTCCGCAAGGCTCAAATCTAACCAAAAATGACTTAATAATACAAAACAATGCAAGAGAAACTAATTCCGATAAATAAAGTTATTATCTTTACCCAATTCCCCAAAAGTGAACAAAAGTTGACTTCGGGCCCGCCCGGTTAAATTCTGGGTCCGGGGCAGATCTCGACTACTGACGAGAGCAAAACTGGCTTACAAACATAGGCTCGCTAGTCGAATATAGTATAGCAAAAATATCGCATCCACAGTGATTGGATTTAAAGAGTATTTTTGTAGTTCTAGTTTAATTGATATACAAGATTATCAATAGTTTAGATTTATGTGATTTAAAACTAAAATTTAATAAGAGTCTAAACTATTGGCTAATGACAATCGCAGCAAGAGTAAGCAAAGAATATATCAATGGGAGAAAATAGGGGTTTATTGGATAGGTGCAAGATACTTATGTGGAAATTAACTCTAGTTTTTTCACTTATAAGGTTCAAGGGAGTCTCTCGAATTCACTCAGGTATAGTTCAAACGTTCAGTAAAAACTTTTCTCTCGATTACGTCTCAACCTCACAATATAAACTAAGTTAAGGTCGGTGAAAAATATGCAAGAATTCATAGTAGATTAATCCTCTGGAGAACCTCTTTCGATTATTCTCCTAACTGGGTCTAATCAATAATTCAACTTGACTCTTTCGATGAATAAGAAGAATAAATGAATCCACCCAACAAGATAATGCAGAAACATCACAAGTTATGCATCTATCAATTATGTTAACTAGTGAATATAGAAGCAACAATTAAAACACCCAAAACGATTCAATATATAAACTAGAGTTAATATCCACAAACAATTCTCAAAACACCAAAATCCATCAATCCCTAAGGATGAATTACTCCATAGATATGGATAAATTCATCACAATTAAGTTTAAGTTAAAGGAAAACATAAACAATCAAAACCCTGGTCTTGAGTGAGGATTGAATGGTGAAATCCTTGTGCTCTTGCTTCTCCCACTTCTCATTAGCCTCCTTAGGTCTAAAGTATGTCAAAAGTCCTCAAAATACCGTCTTTCCATGTATATATACCAAGTAGGGTCGGGCCCAAACTAACACACCTTCTCCTTAACGAAATAGGACCTTTCCTAGATAGGACGTTCGCGGCCGCACACCTGCAAGGGTGCTCGCGCATTAGGCCGCGCGTTTTGCATAGTGTTCTGCCTCACATACGTGCCCAGTGCGCGCTCGTTCACCTAGGTGACGCCTGGCTCGATTCTTCGTTTCTCTCTTTGAATGCACTAGTGTCCATTGATCCCCGAACTCGATCCCAACTAAATCCTTAGGCTTTTACTTGAACTTCAAAGCTCCAATATAGCATGAATTCATCCCTTAACATCTACATAGCTCGAAATCACTCCTACAAGGCATAAAACATAAAATTAGTGCAAAACACTAGCGATTGTAGCTCAAACTCAATTAAAGTGTAGTATATTAGAGTGCGACAAGAGATTAAAAGTCGAGATGGTAGCCTACCATCAACACCCAACACTTAAACCATTGCACGTCCTCGAGCAATCAAACTACACTTTATAAAGACATGACCTTTTAAAGCAATTCTCATAACTCATTATACCAAGAATATTTAAAATATACTAAGCATATTAGTGTAACATCCTAGCCTCGAGATTTGACTCACAAGTACCATTATTTTTTCACAACTCGCTCACTTACTCCCACATAGAGGTCAACGACATTACCTTTCCTCTGTGAATCAAGTGCTCTTACACAACGATAGAGAGTAGTTCCACACACAGTAGAAATTAAGAACAATTAGGAACTCAAGATAGAAAGAATTCGCTCACTCTTAGAAACAACATTCATATGCCAGAGCTCATTCAGTCAAGGATCAAGTAGGACTTTAATTGGTTGTAATGTAGGTTGTGGGATGGGTAGGATAGATTTAGATATAAGAGTGACTACACCTCCATAAGCACTTTAATACATACAATTTCATTCAAAACCCCACAGCTATGTCAAACAATACTCCACCTTCATATCAACATACATTAACTCCCGACTTCTTTAAGTGCAGATACACCAAGAGTTACCACTTATCAGTGGACATTTTTCACAATCATACAATTAATCTATTTTTTAATTTTTTTTTTTTTCCATTCAAGTGGATTTTACTTGTCCAAAAGCAGTGCACCTTTTTCCTTATTTCATTAGTTCCACTCAAAAGCCAAACCAACCACCCGACAATTTAACCTTTATGAAGTTCACATAATTTCAAGTGCTCACGAGAGGTAAAAGGTTCAAATAGATGGTCAATTCAAACAATAGGGTAGGGCTCGTAACGTGGTTTCCAAAGAAATATGATTACATGCTCGAAGGGGTGAACTAAGACACATAAAAATTAGGTGGGTAAAAGCATATAACTGGCTCAACAAAGAAATTCATATATCACTTCCAAGATTGAACAAAACTACTATTTCGCTTTGCAAACACACTGAGGAAGTTCTAGGCATCAAATGCAATGCACAGAGTACACAAAATCTCACACACACATGGCACATAACTCACTCAAGATTGGATTATGAAGACATTCTAGTCAAAGCAATTGAGCAAACTTGAGATCATTCGATTTAAGGCACTAATACAAGAGTCAAAAACTGAGCCTAAGTGTCACAAGTAAAGCACTCATTATTCTCAAGGCATGATAAAGTTAAAAGACATTGCTTCCATTTCAAATCCTAGTACAAGGTTTCCTACTTCGAACAAAAACAAAAACTAACTACACCCGGTTCAAACAAAATCCTTGGAAAAGAACCACGGCACAAAGAAAAACCAAGGGGGAATTGTTACACTACTTAACAAAAGAAAATCTTTTTGTCTTTTTTCTTTTGACTTTATTCCCTCGAGTAAACTGTCGACTGATATCCATTATCGGGAAAAAATCGAAAACTTTTAAAATTTTTATGGTTTTCCAATTTTATTTTTCTTTTCTATCAAACTACTACAACTAACCAAAAGAAAGGAGACTTAACATACATACAACATACATACAAATATATCCCCCACCCCACACTTGAAGTTGTGGCATATCCCCACGACACACAATTAAAAAACATAAGGTAGAGGAAACTTTCCAAAATCTATAGTCGGGGCTTGAGTCGAAGTCGTGCTCCATTGTTCTCGCATGAACTAGTGCACACATCCACCGGACAACTTTTCTCAGCTTTCTTGGGATATACCCCCACACTTGTCTTTTTCACTCATCGTAACCTTCTCTTTCAAGCTTTTCACCTTCCACTCTACACTTGCAACTGGCTTCTCTTTTCTCACCCCTATCTCCACATTCATCTTGAAAGTCACCGTCTCCTCACCCACTCTAAGCATGAGCTTTCTGTCATGTATGTCTAATATTGCTTTGCCCGTTGCTAAGAATGGTCTTCCTAAGATAAGGGGAACCTCTTTGTTCTCCTCCATCTTCGCCACTATGAAATCTGTATGAAATACGAACTTATCTACCCGAACTTAAACATCATCAACTATCCCCTCAAGTATCAAAGTTGTTTGGTCAGCCAACTGCAAAGATATTTGTGTAGACCTTATCTCTCCAAGCTCATTCTCCAATTTCCTGTAAATAGACAAAGGCATTAAATTAATTGAGGCATTAGAACCACATAAAAATTTATCAAAATTAAGAGTGCCTAACGGGCAAGGTATAGTAAAACTCCCTGGATCTCCATACTTTTGTGGGAGTTTGTTTTGCAAGATTGCGATGCAATGCTCGGTGAGCTTGACTACCGATGTCTCCTCGATCTTCTTTTTCTTTGTAAAGATCTCCATAAAGAATTTGGCATAAGCTGGAATTTGTGAGAGAACTTCTGTGAATGGCAAGTTTACATTAACCTGTCTCAGCATCACTAAAAATCTCTCAAACTGCTTGTCCAGCTTTTCTCTATATAACTTTTGGGTAAAGGGTAGCGCAGGAATTTGCTCGCTCTCATTAGATTCCTCCCTTCTTGAAGTTTCTTCCTTCTTTTCTCCAGCTCCTTTCTTGCCTTTCTTCTTCTTATCGATTGATTTTTCCAACTGCTCCCCATTTTGGTTTTCAGGTGCACTTTCTTTTTGGACCGGAATGCGATCTTTCAATACTTGCCCGCTTCTCAAGGTCACAACATTTATCGTTTCATTGGGGTTTCTTTTAATGTCAGCTGGTATAGTACATGGGATTCTTTCAGACAATATAGCTGATGTTTTTCCCACTTGCTTCTATACCTCAAACCAGTGCCAACTTCTTTGATAGCTGACCTATGAGCACCTAATTTCTCATATATATATTGACAATAAATGACTTCATTAAATCATCTAGCCCAAGTTGAGTGGAATGTTGAGGCTGGAACTGCGACCTCGGCAGATTCATAAAACTAGTAGCTCTTTGTCCTTGAAATCTAGGATTGTTTTGTTCCCATGTATTTGCTTTACCCCCAGGTGAACTCCATGAAAATCTGGTGCTTCTGACCCAATCCACTTTGAATTTGATAAATGCATTGCTTGTTGCATTGAAGCTATAATTCCCAACAACATTAACTTCCTCAATTGAGGCTTGACACTCATGAGTAGAGTGTCCTCTTCCACATATATCGCACGCTGCATGGGGCTCACTATGTATTGAAGTTAAGGTTAGCTTCCATATTTCCTTTGCGATGGCATCAAGTTGTACCTGCACAGATGTGTTAGTGTCAACTTGGTGAACATCAGTTGTTCTTCGTCTTTAAGCAACTTCAGAGGGCCAGTAATTTGCGTCCTCAGACAACTCATCTAGAATTTTAAGTATCTCCTCTGCAGTCTTTTTCATCAGCGGACCTCCAACTGCATTGCTCAATGTTCTACGTGAGGTTGGTGTCAATCCATCCCAAAAATCTTGGAGTTGAATCCAGAGTTATATTCCACTATGCTGACATTTACGCACTATTTCTTTGAACCTCTCCCAAGCTTCGAGCACAGTTTCGGTCTTGTTCTGACAGAAGTTATGAATGTCCCTTCTAAACTTGCCCGTCTTAGCTGATGAGAAATATTTGTCAAGAAATTTTCTGGTCATCTCATCCCATGTTTTAATCGATCCATTAGGCAAGCTTCGAAGCCAATGTTTTGCATTGTCTTTGAGTATGAAGGGGAATGGCTTTAAGTAAACTGCATCTTGTGACACACTACTGCATTGAAAGGTGTTCACAATCTCCTCGAAGTCCATCAAATGATTGTTTGGATCTTCGTTCATATTTCCTCTGAAGACGCAGCTGCTTTGAAGAGTTTGGAGCAACCTTCGCTTGAGCTCAAAATTGTTAGCTGCAACTGGAGGTGGTCTAACACTTGATAATGGTTGTAGATCGGCTAGCATAAGCGCCAAGTGGTCTCCCAGCACCGGGAGCTATATTTCCGAATTGGTCTGCACCCAACGGTTGATTTTGAGCAATTCTTCGAGCCCTCTCCTCTTCATAGACAAGTTGTGCATTTCAAAGAGTTGTCTCCTCAGCATCTCTTGTAGCTTTTTTCTCTTTGCTAGGCGGCCTCTCTTGCAGCCAAATCACCATTATCCTCGTCTGCCGCCATAACTTCTTTGGTTGAGGATTGCCCAACCTTCCCTATATTCTTAGGGAGATTTATTTCCTTCCTCGGGTATCGCAGTTTCTTCTCAATTTCTGGTTCATATGGTAGCACTTCTTTACCAGAGGTCGAGTCATGCACCAATCTAACAAGTAGCCAGCCGACAATCAAGGAAACCCAAACGTAAAAATAGAAAAAAAATAAAAATAAAAAATTCTTGAATTAGCACTACAAATTATTTCCAACACTATTGATTGCCAATCCCCGACAACGAGGCCAAATTAGACGAGCGCAAAACCGGTTTACAAAACTTAGGCTCACCAGTCGAATATAGTATAGAAAATATCGTATCCACAGGAATTAGATTTAAATAATGTTTTGGTAGCTTCTAGTTTAATTGCAATCCAAGATTATCAACAACTTAGATTTGTGTGATTTAAAACTAAAATTTACTAAGAGTCTAAACTATTGGCTAATGACAATCGCTACAAGAGTAAGCAAAGAAGATATCAATGGGAGGAAATAGGGGTTGATTGGATAGGTGCATGTCACGACCCAAAATCCCAACCTGGTCGTGATGGCGCCTCTTGTGAAGACAAGGCCCGCCAATTCGAACCATAACTCATTTTAAGCAGTTAATTTAACAAGAGAACAACACAATATAGTTTAATAGCAGTCATTTGCGGAAAAACATAGTGAACCGTCCCGACTACAGCCCAAACCGGGGTGTCACAAAGTCACGAGCAACTAATGAAAATCCTAATACTAATATTACTATCACAATATCTTTGGCACAATTGTTTGAAAATAGTGGAAACCACAAGGTAAAAGAGATACGGGGCTACGGACGCCAACAACTATCTCGTAATCTCCGAATCACCGCCCTGACAGTAGTAGTAGTCAATACCTCGGAGCGGAACCGGTAATGCCTGAATCTGCACACATGGTGCCGGGAGTGATGTGAGTACTTCCAACTCAGTGAGTAATAGTTATAAATAACATCTGAGAGTAAGAAAACACATAAGGCATACAGCAATCCCTAATGAAACAGTAAATATGTAAATAATCAAGTCAATAACATGAAGTAAAAGAAAATAGCATGACTGGCCACATCATGTCACGTGACGGCGTGTCACCCGTTCCCATGGGTACCCTGCGCTCACTGTGGGGGGTGCAGACTCCGGGAGGGGCTTCTTACGGCCCAAGCGCAATATATCGTGACGGCGTGCCACCCGATCCAATTACCCCTGAAGGGTTCACATAACCGGCACGAAGCCCAAATATGATTGAGTAAACAGTGATAAATTACCCCTGAAGGGTTCACATAACTGGCACGAAGCCCAAATATGATTGAGTAAACAGTGATAAATTACCCCTGAAGGATTCACATAACCGGCACGAAGCCCAAATATGGCAATTAGCACAAATCATGATAATATCAAATCAATTCCAATCAAATATGTAGTAAAATCATCAATCGGGATGGACCAAGTCACAATCCCCAGTAGTAAACAACCCCATGCTCATCATCGAGCGCGTGTCTCAACTCAATATGGCACTACGATGTGCAATCCGAGGTCTCAAACCCTCAGAACATCATTTAAGATCATTACTCACCTCAAACCGGCTAAATGCTTAGCCCGCGACGCCTTTGCCCTTTGAATTGGCCTCCAAGTGCGTCGAATCTATCCAAATTCTATGTCACAATATGTTGAGGGAACAAAGCCCAAGCGAAAACAGTCAAGAATACTAAGAAATCCTGAAATTAGCAAAACCCGAGCCCCGGGCCCACTTCTCGAAATTCAGTAATTTTGACCTCCACGGGTTCCTTATCTTCCCACGAGTTCAACCATACAAGATTCATCGAATTCCGACATCGATTCGATCTTCAAGTCTTAAAATCTAAGCTTAGGGTTTTCTACAATTCCCCCAACTTAATCACAATCATAAGATAGAATAGCAGTAGGTTTGGGTAATTTGCCCATGTTTAAGTCTAGAACACTTACCCCGATGTTTTCCCTTGGGAATCTTCCAAGAACTGCCCCCAATACTTGCTTCGACCCGAGCTCTATAGCTCCAACAATGTT
>MCJB01004891.1:137268-171699 GCA_002018475.1 Nicotiana obtusifolia
AATGGTACGTTCTGACTGCCCATCCGTCTGAGGGTGAAATGCCGTGCTCAATTCCACCTGATTACCCAACTCCCTCTGCACGGCTTTCCAGAACTGCAAAGTGAACTGCGTGCCTCGATTTGAAATGATAGAAACTAGAATGCCATGCAGCCGGACAATCTCTCGAATATAAATCCTTGCCAACCGTTCTGAAGAATAGGTAGCACACACAGGAATGAAGTGCGCATACTTGGTCAACCGATCTACAATCACCCAAGTAGCATCGAACTTCTTCAAAGTCCGTGGGAGTCCAACAACAAAGTCCATAGTGATCCGCTCTCATTTCCACTCGGGAATAGCTATCTGCTGAAGCAAACCACCCGGTCTCTGAAGCCCAAATATGGAAATTAGCCCAAATCATGATAATATAAAATCAGTTCCAATCAAATATGTAGTAAAATCATCAATCGGGATGGACCAAGTCACAATCCCCAGTAGTAAACAACCCCACGCTCATCATCGAGCGCGTGTCTCAACTCAATATGGCACTACGATGTGCAATCCGAGGTCTCAAACCCTCAGAACATCATTTAAATTCATTACTCACCTCAAACCGGATAAATCCTTAGCCAGCGACGCCTTTGCCCTTTGAATTGGCTTCCACGTGCGTCGAATCTATCCAAATTCAGAATAATTATGTCAGAATATGTTGAGGGAACAAAGCCCAAGCGAAAACAGTCAAAAATACTAAGAAATCCTGAAATTAGCAAAACCCGAGCCCCGGGCCCAATTCAGTAATTTTTACCTCCATGGGTTCCTTATCTTCCCACGAGTTCAACCATACAAGATTCATCGAATTCCGACATCGATTCGACCTTCAAGTCTTAAAATCAAAGCTTAGGGTTTTCTACAATTCCCCCAACTTAATAACAATCATAAGCTAGAATAGCAGTAGGTTTGGGTAATTTGCCCATGTTTAAGTCTAGAACACTTACCCCGATGTTTTCCCTTGCGAATCTTCCAAGAACTGCCCCCAATACTTGGTTCGACCCGAGCTCTATAGCTCCAACAATGTTCAAGATGGTCAACACTCTTCCTCTTGAGAATTTGTCCAAGAAATGTCCTTTGGATGTAGTTTTTAAGGTTGATTTGTTGTGATTTTATGGTGTTTGGAGGTGTTTCTCTTTGTGGGTATCGAAAATGGGTCTTTCATGGCAAATGGGAACTGATTTTCTATTTATAAAGGGGCCAAAAATCGAGACAAAAACACCCATGTCTGGCCCTATATGCGATCGCATATCTGTCGCTGAACAGATATGCGGTCCGCATATTTGACGTGGCCACCGCAAAAGTGGCCCTAGCGTTCACCGCAATTTCAACATGAAGCATAGTTTGCTGTCCGCATTGCATGTTTGCGGTCCGTATTTCAACTGCATTCTTGGAATAGATTTTTGTCCAAAAAATCTGTCTCAGTTTGCGGTCTCGTTGTCGGATATGCGGTCTGCATTTCTACCGCATTTCTTACCTGAACATTGCCCAGGAACCTGCCTGGGTTTGCGATCCCCCTATGCGATATGCGGTCCGGATTTGAGATATGCGGTACGCATTCTCGCATCTGGTTTTTCTGAAATTTCCCTTTCCAACGACGAATTAGTCCGTTTAACCACCCAAAACTCACCTGAGGCTTCTGGAACCTCAACCAAAGACGCCAACATATCCCATAACATTATTCAAACTGGATCCAACCATCGGAACGCTCAAAACAACCTCTCAACACCCATTCGCGTCGGATTTAAGCCTAAGGATTTCAAAAATCCTCTAAGTCGCTCTTTTTATATAAACCCAATCAAACCACGTCCGAATGACCTATAATTTTACACACAAGTCCTAATTCTCATATCGAAGCTACAGCAACTTTCGGAATTCCATTCCGACCCTCAGATAGAAATCTCGCCTATCAGCCGAAAATCGCCAAAATTCTAACTTCACCAATTCAAGCCTACTTCTACACGGGATCTCCGAAACAAATTCCGATTTCACTCCTAAGTCATAAATCATCTCCCGAAACTAATCGAATCGTCGGAATTCACATCCGAGCCTCCTAACTTATAGGTCAACTTCCAGTTGACTTTTCCGATTTAACCCTTCTTGAAAGAGACTAAGTATCTCATTTCTTACCAATTTCACTCCGGACTCAACTACTCAACCTGGTTACGTAAAACACAGATATCGCAACATAATGAGATAGAAAATGGAGAAGACGGAGTGGTAACCCACGAAACAACTGACCGGGTCGTCACATTCTCCCCCTCTTAAACAAACGTTCGTCCTCGAACGAGTCAAGAAACATACCTGACGTCTCAAATAGGTGAGGATATTTGCTCCGCATCTCTTGCTCGGTTTCCCAGATAGCCTCTTCCACGGAATGACCTCTCTACTGCACTTTCACTGAAGCTATCTCCTTGGACCTCAATTTTCGAAACTGACGATCCAAAATCGCCACCGGCTCCACCTCATAGGTCAAATCATCATCCAAATGAATCGTGTTGAAGTCCAAAGTTTGAGACGGGTCTCCAATATACTTCCGGAGCATAGAAACATGAAATACTAGGTGTACACTCGACAGACTAGTGGCAAGGCAAGCTCATAACCACCTCCCCGACTCTTCGAAGCACTTCGAACGGCCTAGTGAACCGAAGAATCAATTTCCCCTTCTTCCCGAATCTCATAACACTTTTTATGGGCGAAACATTCAGCAAGACCTTCTCGCCAACCATGTAGGATACATCTCGGACCTTTCTATCGGTATAACTCTTTTGCCTCAACTGCGCTGTACGGAGCCTCTCCTGGATTACCCTCACCTTTTCTAGAGCATCCCGAACCAAGTCAGTCCCCAATAGCCTAGCCTCGCCTGGCTCGAACCAACCAACCGGAGATCTACACCGTCTCCCATACAGAGCCTCATACGGAGCCATCTGAATACTTGACTGGTAGCTATTGCTATAAGCGAACTCTGCAAGCGGTAGAAATTCATCCCATGAACCTCCGAAATCAACAACACATGCACGCAACATGTCCTCCAGTATTTGAATGGTACGTTCTGACTGCCCATCCGTCTGAGGGTGAAATGTCATGCTCAATTCCACCTGATTACCCAACTCCCTCTGCACGGCTTTCCAGAACTGCAAAGTGAACTGCGTGCCTCGATCTGAAATGATAGAAACTAGAATGCCATGCAGCCGGACAATCTCTCGGATATAAATCCTTGCCAACCGTTCTGAAGAATGGGTAGCACACACAGGAATGAAGTGCGCATACTTGGTCAGCCGATCCACAATCACCCAAGTTACATCGAACTTCTTCAAAGTCCATGGGAGTCCAACAACAAAGTCCATAGTGATCCGCTCTCATTTCCACTCGGGAATAGCTATCTGCTGAAGCAAACCACCCGGTCTCTGAAGCCCAAATATGGCAATTAGCCCAAATCATGATAATATAAAATCAGTTCCAATCAAATATGTAGTAAAATCATCAATCGGGATGGACCAAGTCACAATCCCCAGTAGTAAACAACCCCACGCTCATCATCGAGCGCGTGTCTCAACTCAATATGGCACTACGAGGTGCAATCCGAGGTCTCAAACCCTCAGAACATCATTTAAATTCATTACTCACCTCAAACCGGATAAATCCTTAGCCCGCGACGCCTTTGCCCTTTGAATTAACTTCCACGTGCGTCGAATCTATCCAAATTCTATGTCACAATATGTTGAGGGAACAAAGCCCAAGCGAAAACAGTCAAAAATACTAAGAAATCCTAAAATTAGCAAAACCCGAGCCCCGGGCCCACTTCTCGAAATTCAGTAATTTTCACCTCCACGGGTTCCTTATCTTCCCACGAGTTCAACCATACAAGATTCATCGAATTCCGACATCGGTTCGACCTTCAAGTCTTAAAATCTAAGCTTAGGGTTTTCTACAATTCCCCCAACTTAATCACAATCATAAGCTAGAATAGCAGTAGGTTTGGGTAATTTGCCCAAGTTTAAGTCTAGAACACTTACCCCGATGTTTTCCCTTGGGAATCTTCCAAGAACTGCCCTCAATACTTGCTTCGACCCGAGCTCTATAGCTCCAACAATGTTCAAGATGGTCAACACTCTTCCTCTTGAGAATTTGTCCAAGAAATGTCCTTTGGATGTAGTTTTTAAGGTTGATTTGTTGTGATTTTATGGTGTTTGGAGGTGTTTCTCTTTGTGGGTATCGAAAATGGGTCTTGCATGGCAAATGGGCACTGATTTTCTATTTATAAAGGGGCCAAAAATCGAGACAAAAACACCCCTGTCGGCCCTATATGCGATCGCATATCTGTCGCAGAACAGATATGCGGTCCGTATATTTGACGTGGCCACAACAAAAGTGGCCCTAGCCTTCACCGCAATTTCAACATGAAGCATAGTTTTCGGTCTGCATTTCAACCGCATATTTGCGGTCCGCATTTCAACCGCATTCTTGGCATAGATTATTGTCCAAAAATTCTGTCTCAGTTTGCGGTCTCGTTGTCGGATATGCGGTCCGCATTCTCGCATCTGGTTTTTCTGAAATTTCCCTTTCCAACGACGAATTAGTCCGTTTAACCACCCAAAACTCACTCGAGGATTCTGGAACCTCCCCCAAAACTTGCCAACATATCCCATAACATTATTCAATCTTCTTCCAACCATCAGAATGCTCAAAACAACTTCTCAACACCCATTCGCGTCGGATTCAAGCCTAAGGATTTCAAAAATCCTCTAAGTCGCTCTTTTTATCTAAACCCAATCAAACCACGTCCGAATGACCTGAAATTTTACACACAAGTCCTAATTCTCATATCGAAGCTGCAGCAACTTTCAGAATTCCATTCCGATCCTCAGATCAAAATCTCACCTATCAACCGAAAATTGCAAAAATTCTAACTTCACCAATTCAAGCCTACTTCTACACGGGATCTCCGAAACAAATTCCGATTTCACTCCTAAGTCATAAATAATCTCTCGAAACTAATCGAATCGTCAGAATTCACATCCGAGCCTCCTAACTCATAGGTCAACATCCGGTTGACTTTTTCGATTTAACCCTTCTTGAAAGAGACTAAGTGTCTAATTTCTTACTAAATTCACTCCAGACTCAACTACTCAACTTGGTTACGTAAAACACAGATAACGCAACATGATGAGACAGATAATGGGGAAGACGGAGTGGTAACCCACGAGACAACTGACCGGGTCGTCACATTCTCCCCCTCTTAAACAAATGTTCGTCCTCGAACGAGTCAAGAAACATACCTGAAGTCTCAAATAGGTGAGGATATTTGCTCCGCATCTCTTGCTCGGTTTCCCAGGTAGCCTCTTCCACGGAACGACCTCTCCACTGCACTTTCACCGAAGCTATCTCCTTGGCCCTCAACTTCCGAACCTGACGATCCAAAATCGCCACTGGCTCCACCTCATAGGTCAAATCATCATCCAAATGAATCGTGCTGAAGTCCAATATATGAGACGAGTCTCCAATATACTTCCGAAGCATAGAAACATGAAATACTGGGTGTACACTCGACAGACTGGGTGGCAAGGCAAGCTCATAAGCCACCTCCCCGACTCTCCGAAGCACTACGAACGGCCCAGTGAACCGAGGACTCAATTTCCCCTTCTTCCCGAAACTCATAACACCTTTCATGGGCGAAACTTTCAGCAAGACCTTCTCGCCGACCATGTAGGATACATCTTGAACCTTTCTATCCGCATAACTCTTTTGCCTCGACTGCGCTGTACGGAGCCTCTCCTGGATTACCTTCACCTTTTCTAGAGCATCCCGAACCAAGTCAGTCCCCAATAGCCTAGCTTCGCCTGGCTCGAACCAACCAACCAGAGATCTACACCATCTCCCATACAGAGCCTCATACGGAGCCATCTGAATACTTGAGTGGTAGCTATTGCTATAAGCGAACTCTGCAAGCGGTAGAAATTCATCCCATGAACCTCCGAAATCAACAACACATGCACGCAACATGTCCTCCAGTATCTGAATGGTACGTTCTGACTGCCCATCCGTCTGAGGATGAAATGCCGTGCTCAATTCCACTTGAGTACCCAACTCCCTCTGCACGGCTTTCCAGAACTGCAAAGTGAACTGCGTACCTCTATCTGAAATGATAGAAACTGGAACACCATGCAGCCGGACAATCTCTCGGATATAAATCCATGCCAACCATTCTGAAGAATAGGTAGTACACACAGGAATGAAGTGTGCGTACTTGGTCAGCCGATCCACAATAACCCAAGTAGCATCGAACTTCTTCAAAGTCCGTGGGAGTCCAACAACAAAGTCCATTGTGATCCGCTCCCATTTCCACTCAGGAATAGCTATCTGCTGAAGCAAACCACCCGGTCTCTGATGTTCGTATTTTACTTGTTGACAGTTGAGACACCGAGCTACGAATCCCGCGATATTTTTCTTCATCCTTGTCCACCAATAATGTTGTTTCAAGTCCTGATACATCTTTGCGGCACCCGGATGAATGGAATAGCGTGAGCTATGGGCCTCTTCTATAATCAACTCCAGAAGCCCATCCACATTTGGTACACAAATCCGGCACTGCATCCTCAACACTCCATCGTCGCTGATGGTCACATCTTTAGCATCGTTATGCTGGACTCTATCCTTAAGGAAAAGCAAATGGGGATCGTCATACTGACGCTTCCTGATGCAATCGTATAATGAAGACCGAGAAACCACGCAAGCCAATACCCAATTGGATTACGAGATGTCTAATCTCACAAACCTATTGGCCAAGGTCTGGACATCGACTGCGAGAGGTCTCTCTCCAACAGGAATGTATGCCAAACTCCCCATGCTCACTGCTTTTCGGCTCAAAGCATCGGCCACCACGTTGGCCTTTCCCGGATGGTATAGTATAGTAATATCATAATCCTTGAGCAATTCCAGCCATCCACAAACCTCCTGATCCTTTCACGTTCCGTTGGAACCATCCAGACAGCGTGTCGAGCCAACTCAGAAAATTTTGACACATATTGCGACACAGTCATATCCCCCTGTAGCAGCCATTCGAACTGTCTACGCAGCTCCTCTCTTCGAGACTGCGGCACATACTTCTCTAAGAAAAGAGCGGAGAACTGCTGCCAAGTAAGGGGCACTGCATCAACCGGCCTACGTCTCTAATACGCCTCCCACCAATTAAACGAAGCTCCCGTGAACTGAAATGTAGTAAATGCCAACACCACTAGACTCAAGAATCCCGGCTGTCCGGAGCATTCGCTGACACTTGTCAAGAAAACCCTGGGCATCCTCGCCCTCAGCACCACCGAATGACGGAGGCTTGAGTCTGCCAAACCTCTCAAGACGACGCTGCTCATCATCTGGCATAACTGGTACTATGAATTCCTGAGCTGGTGTAACTGGCTAGGCTGGAGGTGCCCCCGGCATCTGAAGTCCCTGCACTACCTGCTCAAGTGTACGGGCAACTGGAGACTGACTGCCTCCCCCGGCCTGTGAAGTAGTTGCCGCTGTGTTGGCTGAAACTGCCTGAGCCAGGCCAGTGCAAATAGTTAAGATCTAGGCCAAGGCCTCCTGAAGTGCTAGAATAGCGATAGGCACAGCTGGTGCCTCACCTGGTGGTGCTAGAGCCTGTTCCTGAGCTGGGGCAGCTGGTGGATCAAAAGATGCTGCCCTTGCCGCTCTACCTCTACCACGATCACGACCGCGTCTTCGACCTCTGGTGGCCTCAGTGGGTGGTACTGGTGGTGGTCCACCTTGTCTGGCAGTTCGCGGCCTCACCATCTGTGGGAGAACAGGATAGCAGAAGTCTTAGTACTCGGATCGAAAAGTTCGCACGACAAGAATTTCAAGAATATGGAATTTTCCTAGAAAGGTTCTGCAGCCTCTCGAAGATAAATATAGACGTCCTCGTATCGATACGCGAGACTCTAGTAAACCCTCTCATGACTCGTGAGACCTATGTAACCTTGGCTCTGATACCAAGTTGCCACGACCCAAAATCCCAACTCGGTCGTGATGGCGCCTCTCGTGAAGACAAGGCCAGCCAATTCTAACCATAACTCATTTTATGCAGTTAATTTAACAAGAGAACAACACAATATAGTTTAATAGCAGTCATTTGTGGAAAAACATAGTGAACCATCCCGACTACAGCCCAAATCGGGGTGTCACAAAGTCATGAGCAGCTAATTAAAATCCTAATACTAATATTACTATTACAATATCTTTGGCACAATTGTTTGAAAATAGTGGAAACCACAAGGTAAAAGAGATACGGGGCTGCGGACGCCAACAGCTACCCCGTAGTCTCCGAATCACCGCCCTGACAGTAGTAGTAGTCAACACCTCGGAGCGGAACTGGTAACGCCTGAATCTGCACACATGGTGCAAGGAGTGATGTGAGTACTTCCAACTCAGTGAGTAATAATTATCAATAACATCTGAGAGTAAGGAAACACATAAGGCATACAACAATCCCTAATGAAACAGTAAACATGTAAATAATCAAGTCAATAACATGAAGTAAAAGAAAATAGCATAACTGGCCATATCATGTCTCGTGACAGCGTGTCACCCGTTCCCATGGGTACCCTTCGCTCACTGTGGGGGGGTGTAGACTCTGGGAGGGGCTTCTTACGGCCTAAGCGCAATATCTCGTGACGGCGTGCCACCCGATCCAATTTATCATATTTCGTGGCGGCGTGCCACCAGATCCCATTTACATCATTTGAAAAGTCATTTAATTTTCAAAACTGAGTTTAACAAATGAATCAAATCAGTTAGAAAAGAGTGATAAATTACCCCTGAAGGGTTCACATAACCAGCACGAAGCCCAAATATGATTGAGTAAACAGTGATAAATTACCCCTGAAGGGTTCACAAAACCAGCACGAAGCCCAAATATGATTGAGTAAACAGTGATAAATTACCCCTGAAGGGTTCACATAACTGGCACGAAGCCCAAATATGGAAATTAGCCCAAATCATGATAATATCAAATCAGTTCCAATCAAATATATAGTAAAATCATCAATCGGGATGGACCAACTCACAATCCCCAGTATTAAACAACCCCACACTCATCATCGAGTGCGTGTCTCAACTCAATATGGCACTACGATGTGCAATCCGAGGTCTTAAACCCTGAGAACATCATTTAAAATCATTACTCACCTCAAACCGGCTAAATCCTTAGCCCGCGACGCCTTTTCCATTTGAATTGGCCTCCACGTGCGTCGAATCTATCAAAATTCTATGTCACAATATGTTGAGGGAACAAAGCCCAAGCGAAAACAGTCAAAAAACCTAAGAAATTGCGAAATTAGCAAAACCTGAGCACCGGGCCCACTTCTCGAAATTCAGTAATTTTGACCTCCACGGGTTCCTTATCTTCCCACGAGTTCAACCATACAAGATTCATCGAATTCCGACATCGGTTCGACCTTCAAGTCTTAAAATCTGAGCTTAGGGTTTTCTACAATTCCCCCAACTTAATCACAATCATAAGCTAGAATAGCAGTAGGTTTGGGTAATTTGCCCAAGTTTAAGTCTAGAACACTTACCCCGATGTTTTCCTTTGGGAATCTTCCAAGAATTGCCCCCAATACTTGCTTCGACCCGAGCTCTATAGCTCCAACAATGTTCAAGATGGTCAACACTCTTCCTCTTGAGAATTTGTCCAAGAAATGTCCTTTGGATGTAGTTTTTAAGGTTGATTTGTTGTGATTTTATGGTGTTTGGAGGTGTTTCTCTGTGTGGGTATCGAAAATGGGTCTTGCATGGCAAATGGGCACTGATTTTCTATTTATAAAGGGGCCAAAAATCGAGACAAAAACACCCTTGTCCGGCCCTATATGCGATCGCATATCTATCGCAGAACAGATATGCGGTCCGCATATTTGACGTGGCCACCGCAAAAGTGGCCCTAGCCTTCACCGCAATTTCAACATGAAGCATAGTTTGCCGTCCGCATTTCAGGTTTGCGGTCCGTATTTCAACCGCATTCTTGGCATAGATTTTTGTCCAAAAATTTTGTCTTAGTTTGCGGGCTCGTTGTCAGATATGCGGTCCGCATTTTAGATATGTGGTCCGCATTTCTACCACATTTCTTACCTGAAGTTTGCCCAGGAACCTACCTGGGTTTGCGATCCCCCTGTGAGATATGCGGTCCGCATTTGAGATATGCGGTCCGCATTCTAGCATCTGGTTTTTCTGAAATTTCCCTTTCCAACGACGAATTAGTCTGTTTAACCACCCAAAACTCACCCGAGGCTTCTGGAACCTCAACCAAACACGCCAACATATCCCATAACATTATTCAAACTTGTTCCAACCATCGGAACGCTCAAGCCTAAGGATTTCAAAAATCCTCTAAGTCGCTCTTTTTATGTAAACCCAATCAAACCATGTCCGAATGACCTGAAATTTTACACACAAGTCCTAATTCACATATCGAAGCTACAGCAACTTTCGAAATTCCATTCCGACCCTCGGATCAAAATCTCGCCTATCAACCGAAAATCGCCAAAATTCTAACTTCACCAATTCAAGCCTACTTCTACACGGGATCTCCGAATCAAATTCCGATTTCACTCCTAAGTCATAAATCATCTCCCGAAACTAATCGAATCGTCGGAATTCACATCTGAGCCTCCTAACTCATAGGTCAACATCCGGTTGACTTTTCCAATTTAACCCTTCTTGAAAGAGACTAAGTGTCTCATTTCTTACCAATTTCACACCGGACTCAACTACTCAACTTGGTTACGTAAGACACAGATAACGCAACATAATGAGACAGAAAATGGGGAAGACGGAGTGGTAACCCACGAGACAACTGACCGGGTCGTCACAGTGCAAGATACTTGTCAAGGAATTAACTCTAGTTGATTCTCTTCTAAGGTTCAAGTGAGTCTCTCGAATTCACTCAATTATAGTTCAAAAATTCAGTAAAAACTCCTCTCCCGATTAAGTCTCAACCTCACAATATAAACTAAGTTAAGCTCGGGGAAAATATGCAAGAATTCGTAGCTGATTGATCCTCAGAAGAACCTCTTTCGATTGTTCTCCTAACTAGATTTAATCAATAATTCAACTAGCCTCTTTCGATTTCTAAGAAGAATCAAGGAATCCACCCAACAATTAAAATATACATGCAACAATTAAAATACCAAAAATGATTCAATACATAAACTAGAGTTAATATCCACAAACAGTTCTCAAAACATCAAATCCATCAGTCCCTGAAGAAGAATTACTCCATACATATGGAGAAATTCATCACAATTAAGTTTAAGTTAAAGGAAAACAAAAATAATCCAAGCCTTTGTCTTTAGTGAGGATTGAATGGTGAAATCCTTGTGCTCTTGCTTCTCCCATTTCTCCTTAGCCTCCTTAGGTTTAAATTATGTCAAAAGTCCTCAAAATACCATTTTTCCATGTATATATATACCAAGTAAGGTCGGGCCCAAACAAACACACCTTCTCCTTCATGAAGTAGAACTTTAACTAGAAAGAGCGGGCACGGTTGCGCACCTGGGAGGGTGCTCGCGCATTAGGCCACGCATTTTGCATAGTGTTCTACCTAACATGCGCGCCCAGTGCGTTCTCGCGTACCTAGTTGACGCCCCGCTCGATTCTTCATTTCTCTCTTTGAATTGATCACTATTGTCCGTTGATCCCCGATCTCAATCCCAACTAAATCCTTGTGCTTTTACTCAGGCTTCGAAGCTCCAATATAGCGTGAATTCATCCCATAACATGTACGTAGTTCGGAATGACTCCTACAAGGCAAAAAACATACTATTAGTGCAAAACACAAGCGAAATAAAGTCAAACTCAATTAAAGTGTAGTAAATTAGAGCGTGACAAGTGACTAAAACCCGAGATTATAGCCTACCATCGACTACACATAACCCCATGAGTTCATATATGGGTATAGTTCTCCAATCCGAGTCTAATTTGACTTTCAAATCTCAAATTTTTATTTTTTAAAACATAGACAAAAATCCACCAAAAATTATATTCAAATTCCATTTATTAGAGATTAAATCTCTTAAGTAATCATGTAATGTAATTGAAAATGGATTAAAACAACTTACTCAATAGTTGTGTGTGAAAATTCCTCCTCAAAATTGCCTCCTACCGAGTTTAGGATTCTAAAATGTTATAAATGAAGTCAATTCCCAAAAACCCATTGTTTTCATCAGCTCAGGTCTCGCAAATGCGACCTGGGGTTCAAATTTGCGTCGCCTTTGCGAACCCCGCAAATGTGAAATATCCATCGCAAAGGTGATGCCTGCAGATCCCAGGGGATGTTGCAAATGCGACAATGACATGGCATATGCGATGTCATCCCCTTCAGAAAAGCGAGCCATTTGATCGCATATGCAAAAATTTCCAAGCTCAGGTTCCCTTAGCAATCACAAGACTGGATTCGCAAATGTGAAGCCTGCTAGCCCACAACCAATTTGCAAATGCGATAATTTATTCACAAAAGCAGTGACCACAAATGTGAACTGGTGCTTGCATTTGCGATAATTGCACCACCAGCACCCCAGCTACTAAGAAACAAGCCAAAACCAATCTGAAACACGTCCGAAACTCACCCGAGCCCTCAGGACTCCACACCAAATATCCAAACAAGTCTAAAAATATCATACAAACTCGCTCGGTGCTATCCAAACACCGAAATAACATCCAAAATTATGAATCGGACAAAAAAACACATGAAATTTCACAATGAACTCAAGAATCGCTAGAATTACATCCAAACATCCCATTCCTATCAAACCAACTGGAAATGACACCAAATTGCAGACAAGTTCGAAATAATAAAATAGACCTATTCAAATTCCAAAAAAAAAAATCCAAACCCGATAGCCATAAATTCAACCTACGGTCAAACTCAAGAAATTTTTAAACCTTTAATTTGCTAACTTTCGGCAATATAAGCCAAATCAACCTAAGAACCTCCGAATTCAAATACAACCATATGACCAAGCCCAAAATCACAATACAAACCTATTGGAGTCATTAAAATACTGTTGAGGGATTGTTTTCATGAAAGTCAAAACTCGGTAAATATTTCCAATTTAAGATTCTAAATCGAGAACCAAAGGGTCCAAATCAATCAAAAACCGTCCCTAAACCAAACCAACCATCCTCACAAGTCATAAAATCAAAAATGCACATGTGTGAAGAATCAAACAAAGAAACGGAGCTAAAAAAAATTATTGGTCAGATTCGTTAGCATCAATTAGAGAAACATGCTAACTAACAAACGAGCAACAAGCTTGCTTTACGGCATATCGGACAGCAACTACCCCATTTATTTTACCTCCCTCAAGAACTATATGTCTAGCACATGGAGAACAACAAGAACATCCCTCAAAATGTCACACAACATCACTAAACAGCCAAACACAACTCAATTACATCATAAACAACTTCCAAATGTTATCTTGCAGCTTACTCATCCTTAAAACATAGTTAAAACTTAGATATGCCCGATAAAAAGTAGAAGAAGGGAAAACTGACCTTAGATAACAAGAACAGCCTTAACCAAGTGCTTCCTTCAACTTAGAACAGCCCTCACCATGAAAATAACCATTATGAAGCACATTCTTCTAGTCTCATAAGACTTTTGATGTTCGATTTGTATTGTTTACCTTCAGATTTACTCTTGAGCCATGGGAGAACACATAGAGAGAGTTTTAGGAGGTGTTAAGAGTCTAGTCTGCTGGAATAATAAATTAAGAGAAGGTTCCCTTGCTTTAAGTGGAAAGGTGGAACCTTCCACCACCTATGTGAGAACCAAAGGGACTGTCTGCGCAGTCGCGAATATCTCTCTACTCTGACGTCGTATCAATGAACGACTTAATGCGTTACAAGCTAGACTTTTATACCATCAATTTTGTGGTTGAATGACCCCATAAATTCAAGTATATTGAGAGAAAATCTCAGCGACATTATACCTGAATTGCAGCAAACTTATAAACGTAAGTAGTCATAACTTTTGTCAACTTTTATTTTACAACTCGTTTGACTTCGAAACATAACATACGGCAATAAGACAATTCAAAAGCCTTATAAAATGACATTATTATCATGTTATTAACTCTTAGTCATACCCAAAAAATACGGGTTATAACATTCCCATCTTGCCAACATTCGAGGAAACTTATGTTTTTCAATTCTTTTAACTTCTAAACCGTCCAACTAGTGATGTACATGATTTTAAACAATTACCGAAATTGAGAATAGTAATGCTATGAGCAAACATCGACACACTTATGACGCACTTCAACTTACGAAAGTACAGGATGTAACAACAACCAATCTTTCTCGTCATATTTGAACTTTCCAAATATGAGAAGTCACCACCAATACGAAATGCCCTCAGTTGTCCATACTGACACAAATAGCATCAAACTTCCACGAAATTTCATTCATACAACAAAATCCATAATGATATGCTCTAACCTCTACAGTAGTACAGCCATCTTCCGAAGTAAACCACTCAATCTCTGATGCTCATTCTGGACCTGCGGAAAATCAAACAACATGAAACTTGCCCATTAATGTCCTTCTTCATCATTTACCAAAATAATGGTGTTTCAAATCATGATACATATGTGTATCATCTAGGAATAGAATACCACAACTACGAACCTCCTCAAGGATTATCTCCCTCGAACCATTAACACTGGAAATGAAAACCTGACCCTAAAGTTGCAACACACCATCCACACTAAGGACAACTTCTTTAGCACCACCTCGCAACATCATACCCAGCATTACCTCGCAACATCGTGATCTTGAGGACAAGCAAATTGAAATAATCATATTGACAATCCTTAATGCGCTCAAACAAGGATGGCTACACATCAACACAACCAATAACTCTACTAAGCTCAAAAATACCCAATCTTGCAAATCTATCGATCAAAGCCTAAACATCCATAGCCCAAATTCCTCTCCTACACTTGAACAAATGCCAACTCCAAATCACGAATTGGAAAACCCTTCTCATGGGGCTACGACTACCGCACGTATAAGAAATCACCCTACTATTCTGCATCAACACGGCAACAAGACAAACACGTAGATCATCACAATAATTTGTGAAAGCCCCATACTCATGGGCAACACCAACACTAGGGCTGCAATAGATGGCAACTCATTCACAAGTCGACAATAGTAGTCTGCCCTCATAATACGGGAAAAAAATACCCAACACAACATCTATATCATCATCAAAACTCGCTGGTTCCCAACAAATTTTGAGTGCTCGACATTGTATACGAAGGAATGGGAAAGAACTGAAGATATAGGCCTCAAGACGAGAAAATGTTGAACGACAAGGAATCACGAAATGGAATGTTCCTAAAGCTATGTAGCTATTGAAGATAAGTACCAACGTCTCCATACCGATCCGTAAGACTCTACTAGGACTACTCATGACTCATGAGAACTATGCAACCTTGAAATCACCAAGCAAATCTGGATAAATAGCTTACTAGCAACAACCTCTATCAGCAACACCTGAGTTTGCACATGATGTGCATAGTGTAATATATGTACAACCGACCCCACGTACTTAATAATTAGCAAGCCAGTAGTGTGGTTGGCAAAGTCGAATGCGCACTTTATATAGCCAACAACAACAATAACAACAAAATAATAGAATATAAGGAAAAGTGGCTCAAACTATACAGGCTCAACTCTTACACAATAAAAGGAGAAATTGGCATATTTTCAAGTAAATCGGTCAAGGCATCCACTTTTACACATAAATCACCCAGTGTCACACCCCAGCCTGGGTGATAAATCAAGGGTCAAGATTACATGGAGATCATAGCTCTCTGCATAGTTTGTGCAGATCAAGGTACTTTAGATATAACTAGTCGCTAGAGTTTTGTGCTGAGTTGTGGAGACTTCAAGGTATACCTGCTCTTCCATTCACAGGTCTCGGAGTCACCTTCTATTGTTCTTTTCTACTATTTATTGTCTGACCAAACAGTATGCATTTTGAGATTTCTAGTGTACTCTCTGTAGAGCTTATGACCCAGTATTACCGGGATTTAGGATTTATGTGATTATTGTATTCCACTATTGGCTATGTTATGGCACTTTTTAGCTTTCACTAATGTGTAAGTTGGCCTTTGATTCTATTGATCTTGCTATGGGATTGGCTTACCTAGTTCTAGGAACTAGGTGCCGTCACGATCCTTTAGGTGGGGCTTTCGATCGTGACAGGCCTTAGTTAACTTTTTATTAACTTTTCCAAATATGTTAAAGATCGAGCATTTTATTATTATGAGGGTTCCTTAAGTTTTTTTTGACTTATTTGAATATTAATTGATTAGATTTGGGTGGTTTTAAGGCTTGTTCTAAGTGGAAAACGGTATTGGAGAGTTTATTAGTTCTGAAAAAAGATAAGTATTGAGGTTAACCTTGATTGGTGGGAATTAGGTGGTAAATGTCTTACTTGCTATATGCTAAATATGTTGGGGATGACGTATATGTATGGTGATGAGTGCATATGCATTTGTCGTGGATTAAAGCATGCAGGTAAAAGTAGTTTTATTCATGGGTTTGTTTAATTCTTGTGTTATTCTCTTTTGCTATGTTGGATTCTGAGAATCTTCATTACGTATATGTTATTGACCATATTGGGGGACTCATTGGGATATATGAGCAAGACGCCTCTTGAAAATATTGAATTTTTATCATGTTTATACTTTCATTGGTATATTATGCTTACTCGTTTTCTCCATGGTATTATATTATGCTCCTTGTGCTGTTTGTTGTTTTGGGTGTTTTCATGTGGGTTGGTATTGAGATTAAATTGGGTTGCATGCTATATGGGTATATTGGTTGGATCGGCTTGCATACTGTAATGGTACTAAGATTGGACCGGGTTGCACATCACATCAGTATTAAGGGTGAATCAGTTGCGTGACACAAAAGAAATGATGTCTTGGGATTATTCCTTGTTGTTGGTGTTTGTTGTTATTTCTGTGAACCTTGCAATTTATTCTCTTGTTGATCTTGTATTTATTCGTCCCTCTATTGCTATTGGTTTCTACTTATTACTTGCGCTAGATTATAAGTAAGTGTCTTGTCATGGCCTCGTCACTATCTCATCGAGGTTAGGCTCGATACATCTCGAGTGTATTGGGCCGGTTGTACATCTGCTATACTACCACATTTCTTGTTTAGATTCGGGCATTGGTCCTAACGGTGTTAAGAAAGATGACTAGCTTAGATTTCTTGGAGAATCAAGGTAGTGGTGCACACATCTTTGCAAACTATGGAATCACCTTCCTTTGTTATTATTTGATTGTATCAAACAGTATTGTACTTCATGTCAGGTGATATAGTTAGTATACATAAAAGCTCACGTACTCAGTGACACTAGTGTTGCAAGGCGTTTATGAAAGTTGTTTTTATGTTAAAATCGTTATGTATTACGGAGCTTCTACTCTTATTTATGATGTTTTGCAGTTATTTGTTAGTCTTGCTTCTTGTATTATCGTGTAACGACCCGACCGCTTGTTTTAAGTACAAGTTTACCTTTCTGTGTTCCCAAACTTATCCTAACTCTATTTGATAATTTATGACTTGCATGTGTGGTCCGTGTCGATTTTGGAAAATTTTACATGTGAATGTTGAAGGAAAATGCGATTTTCGACTTTAAAAATGACTAGAGTTGACCACGGTCAAGGTTATTAGCAAACAAGCTCGGATAGGTATTTTGACGATTCCGGTAGCTTCATATAATGATTTTAAACTTGTACGTATATTTGGTTGGGGTACCGGGTGATCCGAGCGTTTCGGCACATTTTGTAAAAATTGACAAAATTGAGTTTAAATTGAAATCCCCGAGTTTTGATGATCGATTCTTTTTTTTAATGTTATTTTGGTGATTTGAGTGAGCGAGTAAGTTTATATGATGATATACACTTGGATGCATGATCGGATTAGAGCCCGAGGGGCTCGGGTGTGTTTTGGATGCTTAGCAGACTAATTTATAGCCTAGAAAGAATACTGTGCACAAGGTCTGCAGGTCTCGCATTTTCGAGAACCTTTTTGCAAATGCGAAGTCAGGCTCGCATTTGTGAAGCTCTTCCGCAAATGCGAGGGGGAGGGTTTCGATTCTGCGAGCTCAGGCTCGCAAATGCGAAACTCTTTCGCAATTGCAAGTGTGAAGAATTTGGGGCAGACTCGCATTTGCAAGGTATTATTCGCATTAGCGGACTGCCCAGGTTTCGGATTGGTGATGCTTTCATCGCGTTTGCAATATCAGCAGGCTCAAAAACTTTTCGCTTTTGCGAACAAATGATTGGCAATTGCGATATCTATTGTGATGACCTGATTGGTCATTTTTCGTTTTAGCCTTCATTTATGTGTTGCCAGACCTCAAATAGCTCCATGTAGCATTTCTTGATTTGCGTGCGCAGTTAGTGCCTTTTTCCAGAAAAATGTTTATGTGAAAAAAATTGAAGAAAATGTGAATATTAGCCATAAAATGATTTGAGGTAACTATGGTCAATATTTTATGTAAACAGAATTGTATAAGTGTTTTGATGATCCCGGTGGGTCCGTATCCTTATTTGGGACTTGAACGTATGCCCAAAATTGAATTCGGAAGTCCCTAACTTGATTTAACGTTATTTGTTGAAAACTTGTTGCTACCGGGTTCGAATTTCGGTTTGAAGGACTCAATATAGATTCATTTCACTGTTTATGACTTGTCTGTAAAATTTGGTGCAAAACGGAGTTAATTAAACATGATTCGAACGTCCGGTTGTAAATTTAAAATTTCCTATGTTTTATTGAAAATTTCATATATTTTGGCGTTAAACCGTGGTTCTAGGTGTTATTTTGTGTTCCGATCACGCGAATGAGTTTTTGTGATATTGTTACACTTGTGTGCATGTTTGGTTTGGAGCACGAGGGGCTTGGCTGAGTTTCGGATAGGTTACAGATTGATTTTTAACTTAGAAGGATTGCTGGATTCAGAGATTCTAGTGTCTGGTGCTTTGTTGTTCGCGATCGGGAAGCCATTATCGCGATCGCCAAAGGGTACCAAGGGTTGTGGTGCTATTTCATCTATGCGAACGCGAGGTTGATGTCATGAATGTGAAGCATTAGTAGGATCACCCTTCGTGAAGGCAACCAATACCACGCGAATGCCAATACCACGCGAACGTGATGGGTATGGACTTTGGAAGGCATCTGCTGATAGTTCTACATGAACACGAGCCCTGACTCTCCAACGCGAAGGCCAAAGGGAGAATCCTTCGCGAACACATGAGGAACATCGTGAATGCGTAGTCCAATAGGGCTGTTCTGCTTTGCGATCGTGTTTGATCAATTGCGAACGCGATAAAGACCTGACACCCAATCAATTAAATATCCCAAAGTCGGGATTTTCTTCATTTTTCACCATATAAAAATTTGAGCTCGCTTAGATGCAATTTTGAAGAGGAATTTCATCTGCACTTCATAGTTTAGTAGATTTTAACTTGTTTTCTTCTATTTTCATCGACACCCATTGATTAATAGCCTTTAATCTTTGCTCTTTCATGGTAAAATTAGGGATTTGTGTAGAATTGGGAATTTTTGTAAAATTGAACTTTAGACCTCGAATTGAGCTCAGATTTCAAAACTAATCACATAATAGGGCTCGGGGGTAAATGGGAAATTGGGTTTATGTCCGAATCTCGAGTTTTGACCACGCGACCCACGGGTTGACTTTTTGTGAGATTTTTCGAAATCATTAAAGATTGAATCGTTTCACTCGTGGGTAATTTCTATAGCTTATTTTGAATAGTTTGAACTATATTTGGTTAGATTCGATTGGTTTGGAGGCGAATTTTAGATGAAATGCTTGGGTTGAGCTTTGATTTGATTGCGAAGAGAGGTAAGTGTCGTCGTTAACCTTGACTGGAGGGATTAGGAGTTGTTACTCTATTTTTTTGCATGTTTTATGTGAGGGAACAATGTATATGTTAGGTGACAAGTACTTCTGTGTTTTTTCTAGGTTAAAGCATGCGGGTGTAACTTGTTTCCCTGTGTTTTATTGCATTGTTAATTATGATATCCGTAATTAGGTTAGTTTATTACTCCTTTATTTATTTGTTCGTAATTATTGCTTATTTCATAATATTTGAGTATTTTCTAGATGTTGAATTTTGATATCTTGGCATCACATTTGACGTTAAATACATTCTCCGCATTATTAATTTTCCGAATTAATATTATCCTCATTACATGGTGAGGAAGAGTATAAAAGCACGAAGGGTGATATCGTGCTATTGCATTATCTCAACTATTGATTATTACATTGTGAGGATGAGAGTAAAAGCACAAAGGGTGATGTCGTGCCATTTATCTCATTTATTCATTATTATATAGTGAAGAATAGAGTAAAAGCACGAAGGGTGATGTCGTGCCATTCTTCTCATTTATTCATTGTTACGTGATGAGGATGATAGTAAAAGAACGAAAGGTGATGCCGTGCCATTTCATATTACTTATATCATCATTTCATGGTAAGGACAAGAGTAAAAGCACGAAGGGTGATGCCGTGCCATTTTTCATATCATTGGTTTATCGGATTTCATTGGTTGACGATTTACTTAGCTATTTCATGATTTCATACTTGTTGTAGGTGTTATATACGTCCCTTTTTGCATGTCCCTCCCAGTTTGTATGTTATCATTCTCTTTATTATTGCTACTTTATATATGCTTGTACATGTTTATTTACGTGGGTGTCCTGTCATAGCCTCGTCACCACCTCGTCGAGGTTAGGCTAGACACTTACGGAGTACATTTGGTCAGTTATACTCATACTACATTTCTGCATTTCTTGTGTAGATACTGGTATTGGTCCCAACGGTGCGTCAGCTCGGATCATTGCATACAGAGACTTGAGGTAGATTTGCTGGTGTCCGCAGATCTTGAAATATCTTTCCTTTTCCCACATTTATTGTTCATTTCCTTTGAAATAGTTTTATTTATTTCAGACTCTGTTTGTAAACTTCTAGTTTCTCGTGGACTCATCATTTCGAATTTCTGGGAGTGGATATTATTACGCGACTTATATTAGTACAGTGTTATATTTGGTTGCTATTTTCTCGTTGTATATCATCACTGTACGTCTAAGTGCTAAAATTGGCTATTTAATGATCTCACATCGGATTGCCTAGTAAGTGGATGTTAGGCGCCATCACAACCCCGAGGTTAGGATTCCGAGTCATGACAAGTTGGTATCAGAGCACTAAGTTGCCTAGGTCTCACCAGTCATGAGCAAGCTTAGTAGAGTTTGGAGGATCGATAGAGAGACGTCTGTAGTTATCTTTTAGAGGCTATGATGTTTTAGGAAAAACTTCACTTATTTCTTTATCTATTGTGGGATTTTATACTATCATTGATTATGGAACAATTCTATTCTTTTTCTCTCACAGATGGCGAGAACACGCGCAACATCTGTAGCCGAACAGTAGCCGGAGCCCCCTGTGGCAGTTATTACCAGGGGCAAAGGCCGAGGCCGAGGCAAAGGTAGAGCTCAGCCTAGAGGTCAAGCAGCAGCACCCATAGTGCAGCCTCAGATTGATCATGAGGAGGAAGCCACAGCTTATACCGTACCCGTTGGACCAGCTCAGTTTTCGGAGGAATTCATAACCACTCCAGTGCTTCAGGATGCTCTAGTTCGCTTGGTGGGCCTTATGGAGAGTGTGGCCCAGACCGAGGCATTTCCAGTGGCACCAGCCGTCTCTCGATCTGGGGGAGGAGCATAGACTCCCGCTACTCACACCCCGGAACAGGTTGCTCCCTATATCAGACTCCAGCAGCCCAGACAGTTGGGGTAGTTCAGCCGATTGTTGCGGCACAGGCTCGCGATGGGCCCACTATGTCTTTTGAGGCCTTGTTAAGGATGGATAAGTTGGCCAAGCTCTTTACTGTTTATGTCAGCGGTGCACCTTCTAATGTCCCACAGGATTACTTGGACCGCTGCCACAAGGTGTTGCGCAACATAGGTATTGTGGAGACCAATGGGATCGATTTTGTAGTATTCCAAATGATCGATTCTGCCAAGAGATGGTGGAGACATTATATGTTGACTAGACCAGCTGGTTCACCTCCACTTACCCGGGATCAATTCACAACTATTTCTAGAGACGTTCATTCCTTTCACTTTGAGAGAGGATTACCGCAGGCAGTTTAAGCGTTTTCCGCAGGGTAGCATGACTGTTACTCAGTATGAGACTCGATTTATGGATCTAGCTCGCCACACCATTATCTTGCTCCCTACTAAGAGGGAGAGAGTTAGGAAATTCATTGATGGGCTCACTTTCACTATCAGGCTATTTATGGCCAAGGAGACCGGAGATGATATTTCTTTTCAAAGGACCGTAGAGATTGCTAGACTGATCAAGATGGTTCGTGGTCAGGAGAGGGGGCCGGTATTTGATAAGAGGCCTCTTCATTTCGGAGGTTTCAGTTGTTCTTTCTAAAGAGGCCACCCTCCCAGACCATTTCATTTAGTGCGTCTGGCATCCCACGGTGCTTCGGGTAGTCGTGGTCCTTATGTGCATCATCTTGAGCAGCTAGTCTACAGTGCACCATCAGCTCCTATTAGTCCACCTCCAATCCAGAGTTACCAGAGTGGTTATCCAGGTCGACGGGGCCAGTTCCAAGGTCAGTAGTCACAACAGCAAAGGGCTTGTTATACTTGTGGAGATCTGAGGCACCTTTCCAAATTTTACCTAAATCACAAGGGGGCATGCACCAGCAGGGTTCTCGTGCCATGATTCCGGCACAGGTTGCTTCACTGCCTGCTCAGCAAGCTAGAGGCAGGGCTCAGGTTGCCAGAGGTGGAGGTTAGGCCGTTAGAGGTGGAAGTCAGGCCGTTAGAGGTGGAGGCCAGGCAGCTAAGGGCATCTGATGGGCGAAGGTCACAGTGGTGGGGCCCAGCCCCATTTTTATGCATTCACGGAAAGACCTGAGGCCGAATCATTTGACGCCATTGTCACAGGTATTGTTCCAGTTTGCCATAGAGATGCTTGAGTTCTATTTGGTTCGGGCTCAACTTATTCCTACGTGTCATTCGATTTTGCTTTATATCTGGTTGTGCCTCGTGATTCTTTGAGTGCTCCTGTGTTTGTGTCCATACCAGTATAAGATTCTACTATTGTGGATCATCTTTATCGCTTGTGTGTGATTACTATTGGGAGCCTTGAAACTAGTGCAGATCTCATAGTTCTTGATATGGTGGACTTTGATGTTATTTTAGGCATGGACTAGTTGTCATTGTATCATGCAATATTGGACTGTCATGCCAATACGGTGACCTTAATCGTGCCGAGGTTGCATTGATTAGAGTGGAGAGGGACACCTAGTCATTCTACCAGCAGGGTTATTTCTTATCTGAAGGCTCGGCGCATGGTCGAGAAGGGATGTTTAGCCTATTTGGCCTATATTCGCGATTCTAGTGCGTAGGTTCCTTCCGTGGATTCGGTACTAGTTGTGCGTGAGTTTCTAGAGGTGTTTCCTGCAGATATGCTAGGGATGACACCCGATAGAGATATTGACTTGTGCAGTTATTTGGCTTCGGGCACTCAACCTATTTCTATTCCACCATACCGTATGGCCCCGCCTGAGTTCAAGGTACTGAAGGAGCAATTGCAAGATTTGCTTGATAAGAGATTCATTAGACCTAGTGTCTTGCGTTGGGGTGTGCCTATGTTGTTCATGAAGAAGAAGGATGGTTCGATAAGGATGTGTATAGACTATCGGCAGTTGAACAAAAACACTCTCAAGAACAAGTACTCATTGCCAAGGATTGACGACTTGTTTGATCAATTTCAAGGTACCATTGATTTGAGGTATGGCTACCATCAGTTGAAGATTAGGGTATACGACGCCCCTAAGACAACTTTACTGACTCATTCTGGGCTTTTTGAGTTCCTAGTGATGTCATTTGGGTTGATAAATGCCTCTATAGCATTTATGGACTCGACGAAGCGGGCATTCAAGCCCTATTTGGATTCTTTTGTGATCGTATTCATTTATGATATCTTGATCTACTCCTGTAGTTGAGAGAAGCATGAGTAGCATCTTCGGATTGCACTTCAAACTCTGAGAGATAGTAAGTTACATGCCATGTTTTCAAAGTGTGATTTTTGGTTGGACTAAGTTTACTTTTTGGGGCGTGTTGTATCGGCCAAGGACAATAAAGTGGATCCTGGAAGATTGAGGCGGTTCAGAACTGGCCTAGACCTACTTCAGCTATAGAGATTCGGATTTCCTAGGTTTGGTGGGTTGTTCTCGCTGGTTCGTGGAGGGGTTTTCTTCCATAGTAGCCCTATTGGCTAGATTGACCTAGAAGGGTGCTCCATTAAGGTGGTCCGTGTCACACCTCGACCTTGGAGAGCGCGACCGGCGCTCAACCGAGATAACCTGGCCAAGAAAGCATGTACAATACCTTCTACCCATACTCACCATGAATAAAGAGAAGGTATATTTCTTTAATTAGACAATGAGAAGGTTACATGAACAATCCTAATTTCATTACCGTTAGAACATCATTCAAGAATTCCCAAAATAGTACATTACACATTCATAGTTTGGAAGTGGAAACATATGATACAAATATGACATTTCTAATTTGACTTCCCAAAATAAAGTTACCACCCACTCTATCTCCAGAGACTGTAATTGATACAAAAGAGTAGCATGATGGTGCCGGAAACAAGGCTCCGGCTATACCTCAAAATAATATACATAGAGGACAAGAGATATAGGACTTCGAAATGAAATGGGGCTCACCAAGTCAGCCGAAGAGACGGTGTGCTGCTATAACTGATCAATACAACCTGCAATAGAACCACCTGCATCCATTAAAAATGCAGCGCCCCCTGCAAAGGCAACGTTAGTACGTATGGAATAGTACTAGTATGTAAAACTAAACACTCTCTCAATTGAATGAGTAACAGTAAAAGGAGAAGGAAACATGAAATCAATAAGAGTCTCAAATAGTATCATGTTGTCAAGTTAGGAGAAAAGTAAATTTCAAGTAAGTTTCAATATTTGGGAGACCTTTAGTATGATATACCACCATGCTTTTAGCACGGAGTCCGATCTCAGCCCGATCGGCTAAGCCACCGCACCCAAAGACATCCAATCACAACACCACCATGTGCGTGACATAGCATCCGATCTCAGCCCGATCGGCTTAGCTGTCTCACCATATTGCCATGTGGTTCGATGATGGTAGGGTATAATCTCGTATTTTAGTCGCTTATTGCACTCTAATTTACTGCACCTTTATTGTGCTTGAGCTTTAATAGCTAGTGTTTTGTACTTCTTCTTTGTGTTATGCCTTGTAGGAGTGATTACGAGCTATGTAGATGTATGGAATGAATTTGAGCCGATTGGAGCTTTGAAGTCTTAGTAAAAGCCCAAGGGATTAAGACGATATCGCGTTCGGGGGTCGAAAACCACATCTGTATATCGAAAAGCGAGGAAAATCCGTACTATGAGAAAAGTCCACTGCCGCGGCGCGTGGGGCGGTGCGTGGCATGCCGCGGCTATGTAAATCTCTGCTGCCTGTCAGAACAAACTCTCTGGATTTTCCCACTAATTCCTTGCATGGTGCGTCTCCCCATGCGGTGCGCCTGTGCAATTTTTACAGTGTAGTTTTCCTATTTCGGCTAGGAGAAGGTGATTTTGTTTGGGCCTGACCCTACTTGGTATAAATACATGGAAAATTCTATTTCATGGGCTTTTGACATATTGGAGACCTAGGGAGGCTAAGGAGGATTTGGAGAAGAAAAAGCACAAGGAGTTCATCATTCAGTCCTCACTCAAGACCAAAGCGTGGATTGTTTTGTGTTTTCCTTTACTTTAAACATATTTGTGATTAATTAGTCCATATCTATGGAGTAGTTCCCTTTAGGGTTTGATGGATTTGGTGTATTGATATTTATTTGTGGATTATAAATCTAGTTTTATGTATTGAAGCATTTTGGATGATTTAACTGTTGCATCTATATTCACTTGTTCATGTAATCGAGAGAGCATTAACATGTGATATCCTTGTATTATATTGTTGGTTGAGTTCATTAATTCTTCTTAGTAATCGAAAGAGGCTAGTTAATCATTGATTAATGCTAGTTAGGAGGATAATCGAGAAAGGTTCTCCTAAAGACCAATCCACTACGCATTCTTGCATATCTTCACCTATTTAAATTGGTTCATCTTGTGAGGTTAAAACTTAATCGAAATAGGAGTTTTTGCTGAACGGTTGCACTGACAATTGAGTGAATTCGAGACACTCACATTAACATTATATTTGAATTATCTAGAGTTAGATCCCAAACAATTATCTTACACCTACCCAATCAACCCCTATTTTCTCCCATTGATAAGTTCCTTGCTTACTTTTGTTGCGATTGTGATTAGTAAATATCTTTAGATAATTAGTTAATTTTAGTTATTAATCATATACATCTCGATTGTTGATTCTCCTGGATAGCAATTAGGCGAGAAACTATGAAAATACTACTTAACTCTAATCCATGTGCATATGATATTATATTATACTAAATTTGACTAGCGAGCATCATTTAATTGTGTGTTTCGAGCTCGTCAATTTTTAGGCTTGTTGCCAGGGTTTTGCAATCAATAGTGTTTGAAATAGTTTGTAGTGCTAATTGAAGAATTTTTCCTTTTATTTTTCCCTTTTCACAGTTGGTGTTCCTGGACTGTGCGTAGGTTAGAGGTTTAGAGTGCTTCATGACTAGAACTTCTACGAAGGAAATGATACCATACGAGCCAGAAATTGAAAAACAACGGCGACAGCTGAAGAAGGAAAGAAATATCATTGAGACAACAGATAAGGTTGGGCAATCCTCAACAAAAGATATGGCTGGAAATAGTGAAGATAACGTAGATTTGGCTGTGAGAGAAAAAGCGCAACAAAGAGAACAAGCCAACGAATGGTTTAGCAGGAGCTGAATAAGTCTCGGAAGTTGCCGTTGTAAAGGCTTCACCGGTCAGGCAAAATGACTAAGTTTAATGACTTGACCAGTCACTAGCCATCGTATTATAAGATTCTCTCACCCTGTGGTCGACATTCCATTCCCCTTAGTCGTAGGTGCTCGACTTAATAAACATCAAACCTTGCCTGGGAGACCACTTGGCGATTATGCTAGACCGGTCTACAATCAAGGATTATCCGGTGTTCGACCACCTCCAATTGCAGCTAATAATTTCGAGTAGAAGCAAGGGTTGCTCCAAACCCTTCAAAATTTATGTGTCTTCAGGGAGAAGATGAACGAAGATCCAAACAACCATATAATCGACTTTGAGGAGATTATGAACACCTTTGAATACAATTGTGTGTCACAAGATTCAGTTTACTTAAGGGCATTCCCCTTCACGCTCAAAGATGATGCAATGCAATGGCTTCGAAGCTTACCTAATGGGTCGATTCAAACATGGGATGAGATGACCAGAAAATTTCTTGATAAATATTTCCATCAACTAAGACGGACAAGTTTAGAAGAGAAATCCATAACTTATGTCAGAAAGATACTGAGATTGTGTTTGAAGCTTAAGAGAGGTTTAAGGAAATAGTCAGAAAGTGTTAACATCGCGAAATTGAACTTTAGATGCAACTCCAGGACTTTTGGAATGGATTGACACTAGCCTCGCGTAGAACATTGAGTAATGAAGTTGGAGGCCCTTTGATGAAGAAGACTCTAGAGGAGATAGTCACAATTCTTGATGAGTTAGCTGAAGATGCAAATCACTAGCCCTTTAAGTGTGCTGAAAGAATGAGATCGGTAGGTGTTCACCAGGTTGATGCTAACACATCTGTGCAGGTACAGCTGGATGCTATGGCCAAAGAGATAAGGAAGCTGACCTTAGCTATAATACAAAGTGATCCTAACACAACTTGTGATACATGTGGAAGAAGAAACCCTACTCATGAGTGTCAAGCCTCAACTGAGGAAGTAAATGCTATTAGAAATTGTAATGCAGTGTGTCAGAGGCACCACGGTTATTCATGGAGTTCACCTGGAGCTACTGAAAATGCGTGGCAACAAAATAACTCTAGACCTTAGGGACAAGGAGCTCTAGTCTTCCAAAATCAGCAAAGCCAGTAGTTTCAGCCTCAACAATCCAATTAGCTTGGCCTAAAAGATCTAATGAAGGCCTTCATTATCAAGACAGATGAGAGGTTGAACACTAACAGGGCAGCTGTCAAAGAATTGGGCACTGATTTCGAAATTTGGAGAGATAAGTGGGATAGATTGCAACAATATTATCTGAGAGAGTCCCAGGTACTATAATAGCTGATACCGAAAAGAATCCCAAAGAAATAGTGAATGATGTAACTCTTAGAAGTCGAAAAGTGTTGAAATATACCACTCAAATCCAAAAAGAGGTTGTACTTGAAAAAGAAAGTGGGAAGCAACTGAAGAATGATCGTGATAAGAAGAAGAAAGGCAAGAAGGGGAGCTGGCAAAATGAAAAAGGAGGAAACTTCGAGAATGGATGAATCTAATGAGAGAGGATATATGCCTGCTCTACCTTTTCCTCAAAAGCTATAAAGAGAAAGTTGTACAAGCAATTTGAGAGATTTCTGGATATGATGAAATAAGTTAATATAAATGTACCATTCACAGATGTGCTCTCACAAATGCCAGCTTATGCCAAATTCATGAAGGACATCCTGACAAAGAAGAGAAAGATAGAAGAACCTTAAGCTCACAGAGCATTGCAGTGCGACATTGCAAAACAAACTCCAACAAAAGTGTGGAGATCCAGGGAGTTATACTACACCTTCCTCTTAGGCTCTATTAATTTTGATAAATCTTTATGCGATTCTGGTGTCTCAATAACCATAATGCCTCTATCTATTTACAGGAAACTTGAGGGGAGATTGGAGAGATAAGGTCGGTGCCAATATCGTTGCAACTGGTGGACCAAACAACTTTAATACCCAAGGGGATAGTGGAAGACCATTCTTAGCAACGGGTAGAGCAATATTAGATATACACGAGAGATAGCGCATGCTTAGAGAGGGTGAGGCGACTATAACTTTCAAAATGAATGTAGAAAAGGGGGGAGGGGGCGGAGGAGAAGCCAGCTGCAAGTGTTGAGTGGAAAGTAAAAGGCTCAGAAGAGAATGTTGCGGCGAGTGAGAAAGATAAGTGTGAGGTGCACCCTAAGATGGCGGACAAGAAGTTTTCGGCATGGATGTGCGCATTAGTTCGCAGGCGAGGAATGAATCCCGACTTTGACTCAGACCTCGACGAAGTTTCCTTTACCTTATGCTTTTTAATTGTGTGTCTTGGGGACATGCCACAACCAAAAGTGTGGGGTGGGTGATAATTGTATGTTGTATATATATGTGTTAGTTTAGTTTTTGTTTTAGTAGTTGGAGATAGAAAAAATTTGGGGAAAACCCATAAAAAATGAAAAAAGTTTGATTTTTCCCGACAATAGGTATCATTCGACGCGTTTCTTGAGGGATTAAAGTCAAAAGAAAAAGACAAAAAGATTTTCTTTTGTTAGGTAGTGTAATAATTTCCCCTTGGTTTTTCTTTGTGTCACGGTTCTTTTCCAAGGGTTTTATTTGAACCAAGTGTATTTAGTTTTTATTTTTGTTAGTAGTAGGAAACCGTGTGCGATGAATTGAATTGAAGGCAATATCTCTTAACTTTATTATTCCTTGAGAATTGTAAGGGCTTTAGTTATGACGCTTAAGCTCAATTTTTTACTTTTCTATAAGTACCTTAAATTGTATGATCTTAACTTTGCTTAACTACTTTGACTAGAGTGTCTTGATAGCCCAATCTCTAGTGAGTGATGTGCCATGTGGGTGTGAGGTTTTCTGTATTCTGTGCATTGCATTTTATGTCTAGAACTTGCCCAGTGTGTTTGCAAAAGCCAAATAGTAGCTATATTCAGTCTTGGAAGTGATATAGGCATTTCTTTGTTAAGCCAGTTATATGCTTTTACCCACCTGATTGTTATGTATCTTAGTTAATCCCTTTGAGCCTGTAATCTTGTTTCTTTGGCAACCACATTACAAGTCTTACCCATTTGTTCGAATTGCCCATCTATTTGAGCCTTCTACCTCTCGTGAGCACTTTAAATTATTATGAGCTTTGTAAAAGTTGAAGTGTAGGGTGGTTGGTTTGGCTTTTGAGTGGAACTAATGAAATAATGAGAACGGTGCACTATTTTGAAAAAGTAAGTGCTACTTGAATTGAATGAGAAAAAGGAAAAAAATGGTTGTATGATTGTGAGAAATATTCCTTGCTAATAGTGACTCTTGATGTAATTGTGCTTAAAGAAGTAGGGAGTTAATGTATCATGATGTGAAAGTGAAGTTATGGTTTGACATAAATGTGGGGTTTTGAACAATAAATTGTATGTATTAAAGTGCTTAGAGAGGTGTAGTTACTCTTATATCTAAATCTATCCTGCCCATCTCGCAGCCTTACATTAAAACCATGTAAACTCCTACTTAATCCTTGACTGAATGAGCTCAATTAGTGGAGTAGTACACTGCGGGCAAGTCTATGGTGCATCTTTTGTGGCATATGAATGTTACTTCAGAGAATGAGCAAATTGTTTCTATCTTGAGTTCCCAATTGTTCTTAAATTTCATTGTACGTGGAACTACTCTCTATTGTTGTGTGAGAGCACTTGATTCATGAAGGAAAGGTAATGTCGGTGACCTCTGTGTTAGACTAAGTGAGCGGATTATAAATAATGTATGGTGCTTTTGAGTCAACTCTTGAGGCTAGGATGTTCCATTTTAAATATTCTTGGTGTGATGAGTTATGAGAGTTGTCTAAAAAGGTCATGTCTATGTGAAGTGTAGTTTGATTGCTCGAGGACGAGCAATGTTTTATGTGTGGGGTGTTGATGGTAGGCTATAATCTCGTATTTTAGTCGCTTATTACACTCTAATTTACTGCACTTTTATTGTTATTGAGCTTTAACAGCTAGTGTTTTGTAGGTCTTGTGTGTTTTATGCCTTGTATGTGTGATTCCGAGCCATTTGGAGCTTTGAAGTCTGAGTAAAAGCCCAAGGGATTAAGCTGGGATTGCGTTCGGGGGTTGAAAACCACATCTGGATATCAAAAAGCGAGGAAAATTCCGTACTCTGAGAAAACGGTTGGGGGTCGAATTCTGTAGGGAGCTATATGTATGGGAGTTAATAGTATATATCTTAGAGTGTGAGTTTGTATACTTAAATTTACACTTTCAAAAAAATTGGTTTGTTTAAAATATTTAAACTACCATTGCAAATTTAAGAAATAGAATTAGGAAATTATTTTTGTTATTTTTCAAATGTTGTAAAATACCTAGGGGTATGAGCTTCGTTTAGGTGTTTACCTAACGAGTTGTAAACTTTAAAGCTTGTTTTATTGGTCGGGGGGTATTATTGCTATCAACACTCTGTTACCCGCTCAATTCCTCTCACTCACAAAGTGATTTTGTCCAATTTTGCTTTCTCAAGTCCAAATGGGTATTGAACAAAACGGTTGATAAAAAGGTCAAGTTAGGTTTTACAATCTCTAGGTTCAACCCTTTAATTGGGTTTTTCCATCTCTTGATTGACCCAATTTCTTGCTAGCCAAGTTCTTCTAGACTAAGTCTCTCTTTCTCAAATAGAGACCAAGTGAAATAGGCATGAACTAATGTTTGCAACCATTAATTCGTCAAATAAAAGCAAGAACAAGGCTAAATAATAAACACCCAATCATAAACAAGCAATAAATCAAAGACCCATTAAGTTTATACACTAGGGTTGGGTTACAACCCTAGTAAAAATCTAGCTACTCATGTTTGAAATTGAAGAAAAAGAAGAAGAAACGACAATTAAACTCATATTGCAAGATTGAAATGATAAAATCTATGTTAAAATAGCTCAAAATATGAAAAACTACTAAAAGAAGTAAAGAGAAGCGGCTACTGTAGCTGCTGATGTCCAACAATTTTCCCTAAAAATGTGAAACTTGTCTATTTGTACAAGGCTCAAAATTTCAAACAAAAATGCCCTTTCAGATATTCTATGGCTCTACAATTTCATGTGCGGTCCACAGTTTTCTTCAGCTTCACAGGATTGGAAGTCTGCTGCCACATAATTCTGAACTGCGGCCACACTGCACTCTTTCTGTAGTTCGCAATTTTACATGTGCGGCCGCACCTTGCTCTTTTGCGGTCCGCACTTTTTTACATGTGCGGCCGCACAATAATTGTGAGTCTGCACTTTTGCTAGACTTGAATTACAGATTCTATGAACTTTGTTCTGATGCAGCACAATACATGTGTAGACCGCACTTTGCACCAGTCTCTGATGGGTTTTCTTTCATAGCCTGCGGTCGCAGATGATATTCAGCGATCCGCACTTCTGAGCTTTTATGCCCTTTTTTTCCCTTGAGTTTAGATTACTCCTTCTTGGGTTGGATTTCATCTCGGGAGTTCATCTTCCAATATTCTTGCAATTAAGCACATTTCATCAAATTTCGAGAACACAATTAAATGCTTTTGGGCTAAAACGAAAGCTAAAAGACGCTAATAAGTAGTCAAAATCCCAACTTATCAACTCCCCCAAACTTAAGCTTTTGTTTGACCCAAGAAAATAAAGTGGTTCCCACCTTCACTAGTTAAGAGCCATTCTAGCAAATCATAGTGAGTGATTCACACATCAATTGGGATCAACAATTACTCACACCACTTATGAATTATCAACAAGGCAACAAGTTAAACCTTTAAGCACAAATAGTTCTATGTGACACTTCAGCATCAAGAGTTGACTTTATTCGTCAAGGAAGCTCGCTCATTCATGTAGGTCATTGTGGATCCCAAACTCCTCATCCTCCTCCACTTTGCATTTGACTATCTCACTTAAGAATTTAGCACTCAGTCCAAGAATTTGTGAAAATTTCACTCATCTCTCTCAAGGAAATGTCGCAAGTACGATTTTAAGTATCATAGGCTTGCCCCTCATGTAAATCACCACTAATGTAAACTCACTCGGCTTGAAATCACGTAGGGCTTTTTTGGAATGCATTAAAGGCTTTTGGACGAATGTTGGATATGTTCTGATAGAACTGGTTCATTTTTCCTTAAGCACTCCATTTTCTTTTCTCGGCTAGTGCTTTATTAGCTCTTAGTGGCATTTCTTTTCCTTGGGGGGACTAGAGAGACTTAACATTACTCTTCTCCCTCTTTCATTTCTCCATGCTTTACATCATTATTTTTCTTTGAATCCCTTCAACACCTCAACTTATTCGCTTTTTTTTTGCATTTTTCTTTTTATTCTTTCCTTTTCTGACCTTTCCTTCTCTTCATTTCTTTTCTCTTTTTGTGCCTTTGATACCTCTTTCAGGTTCCTCGCCTCTCCCCCAAACTTACATTTTTAGCCAATTTTCTCAGGTGCCAAGAGAGGGTCACTACAAAACGGGTGAAGGCTTGTAACACGATTATCAAATGAGAAGGGTTCGAGGCTCAAATGGGTTGACTAGGGATAACAACATTGGTGGGCAATGGAAACTTCAAGCAGGTCAAGGAGAGCCTAAAATCACTTCTCAAGCAAAGCAAAACTTAAAATTTTGCCTAGAAACACATTCGGGGCAAGTTCTAGACCATTAGCACGGGTACTTGGACTTGCAACAACAACATCTCACCTTTCACGCAGCTGGATTTGAGGATAGAGTCGACGGCCCACAACGGCCATATTCAAGATTGAAAATCACTATGGTTCGATTAAACCACTCGATGATAGCCTAAGTCAACACAAGAGTCACAAGGTCACTAACTAGAGCTATTTCTTTCCAAAAACCTTGTTTTTAACCATAAGCATGTCGTTAAGTGTGTTAGTACCAAGTGAAGCATGTTTAACTCTTCGAGCACGATTCAATTAGGCTATGTTATTTATTACTACTACTATTATTACCTAAACACCAAAAACAGTCTCAATTCTTAAAGAAGGTTGTCATGCCATCCATCATTGGGAAGAGTCACCCAGTTCACACAAAAACTACCTTTGGAAGGAACCATGGCATTAAGAAAACCAAAGGTTTATTATCCACTAAAACATAAAAGAAGCTATTAAATCAAGAAGAAGCTACTAATTCAAAAATAAAACAAACATATAGATAAAGAAGCTACAACACAAAATATTGAAAGCCTAATGAATATATACAAGGAGAGATAAGAGAAAATATATACATGATGGGAAAGAAGAAGAAAATAGTAATAAGTTAATTACAGGCCAATTGTCTCATAGCTATCAAAATGAATAATCATCAAGATGTCAAAGAAACTCCACCCCTCCCCCCCCCCC